>JAAEAF010004217.1:0-99255 GCA_011037195.1 Triatoma infestans
ATACGCTACACTTTGCACAACCTACAGTCTAACTTATACGCTACACTTTACATACAAGAAAACAGAAAAATAAAGTTCTAATAACAAAAGATCACATTCTGGAAAAATTTATTAAATCAAATAATTTCGACGTCGCTATTATTCAGGAACCGTATACGATTGGAAACAAAATTTCTTCTTTTCTAAGTTATTATAAAATTTTTGAAAAAGGTGAAAATAGGAATAGAGCTGCAGTCATTATTATTAATACGAAAATTGATGCGGTTATTTGTTCGCAAGTTTATAATGAAGATAGCGTTCTAGTAGAACTTGCAGTGGGTAATTTTCATTTCTGTGTGGGTAGTGTCTACATGGCATATGATGGGCAAATCGAATCAGATCTGGAGGGTATAGATAGGTTTCTGTCCGCATCTTCTGAGAGATTAATTATAGGAATGGACAGTAACGCTAGGTCCATAAGCTGGTACGATACAGTGACCATTGACAGAGGTCATGTTCTAGTGGAATACATAGCATCTCGTTCGAACCTACTGGATTGCCAACATTTGAAAGTATCAGGGGTTCTAGTAACATTGACCTATCTATTTCTACCTCTTCCTTGCTCCAATGCCTTGCGGAATGGTGTCAACCTCTAGAAGAAAACTTACCCGACCCTGCAACCTTAATGATCCAAGTTAATTTGTGCTGCATGGACGTTCCTACATAAGATCCTCCTATTTTCAGATTTAATACTAAGAAACCTAACTGTGAAAAATTTTGTGAGGAGTTACATAAACATTTAGGCATTTGGTTAATATAAAGGAACAAACGATAGATATGACAAGATTAGACGGCTGTTTGATTGACTTTATTCGCAGTAATAAAAATTTAGAAAAATCTGTTGAGAAGTTTTATGATAAAATTATTATGGCATGTGAAAGATCCTTTCCTGCTAATCGGAAGAGAGAAAGACCGGTCAAAAAAAACGTTAGTTGGTGGAATGAAGACTTAAATATCCTGAGAAAAAAGGTTAATGCCAGCAACGATTATATCAACGAGCCTATAATAACCCATCTCTTCGTGAAGCCAGAAAAAAATGTTATTTCGATTTAAGGCGTTTGTATCAAACCAAAATAAATGCTGCCAAACTAGAATTCGGAAAGAACTTTGTAGTGGCACATCAGCTAACAATCCCTGAAATTTTACTTATAAAGTGGCAGCTGGAAAACTAAGATCTAGTACTTGCATTTTCACAGTGCTGAAGGAGAATTATGAATATACCGTTTTGGAGGAAACCGTTGCAGTTATCCTGGATAAATTTGTGACACAAGATAACTTGTTTTAGGATTCACAGATTCACAAGATTATAGGGCAGAAATGGATTTAGAGATAGATATACATAATGATGTGACATTCTATACATAATGAACTTGAAAGGGTTTTGAAAAGTATGCGTTCTAATAAGGCACCATGTTGGGATGGTCTGAAAATTGTGATATTAAAGAAGGATTCGAATTTTATCCAGATGCTATTACTTCAATGTATGTTGAGTGTCTATCCATAGGACAGTTTCCATCGTGCTGGAAGAAAGCTATGTTAGTTATTCCGGAAAAAAATGGAAGGAAGGAAATGAATGATTTGTCCAGGCTAAGGCCCATAAGCTTATTACCGGTAGCAGGCATGGTTCTAGAGAAATTAATGATTGATCGAACGATATGAACTCTAATCGTCTTCTATCTGGCAGGCAGTTTGGCTTTAGACCTCAGACTTCAAAGGTTAGTGCATTAAAATCAGCCACTGAATTTATTAATGAATACTTAAATATGAGGTGGGAAGTTCTTCTTATATCATCAGACGTAGAAGAAGCTTTCGACGCTGCTTGGTGGCCTAGTATTTTAAAAAGCTTGAGAGAAAGGAAATGTCCGAGGAACCTTTACCATCTATCGAGAAACTATTTTTTATGTAGAAATGTTAGTCTGAGCTTAAATTCCTTACGAAAAGATGTCCAGGCAACTAGAGGCTGTCCACAGGGGTCTTGCTGCGGGCCCGGCTTTTGGATTCTAATGTACGATAGTTTACTAAGGCTTATTTTTCCTGGTCATAGTCAAGTAATTGCTTTGCAGATGATCTCCTCTTATTAGTGGCAGGACAAACTGCACTGGAAGTAAGTGTCGATGGAAACAGGGTTTTAAGAATCGTTGAAAATTGGGCTACCGAACACAAAATTAAATTCAATAAAAATCAATCGAAAATTATGTACATTTCTAAAAGAATGAGTCCCAAGTCGGAGGATGTATCAATATATCTGGGCAGCGAAATATTAAAAATGGTAGAAAATCTTAAATATCTCGGCATTATATTTGACAGAAGGCTAAGTTGGGACGACCATATCAGTTACATTTGTGGCAAAAGCTGGCGTTTGTAAATGTACTTTCTAGAGTTGCTAAGGTGCATTGGGGTCTAGGAAGTGAAGCATTGACTGTGATTTACAAGGGAGCATTTCTGCCTCTGTTGTTATATGCAGTCCCAGTATGGCAATCAGCATTAAAACTAAAGAAAAAAAAGAGCAACTTGAACGCGTTCTGAGACTGTTTTTGCTACGTTTAATTGAGAGCTATCGGACTATTTCTTATAATGCGGCTTATGTGATTGCTGGGATAAAGCCGATCTGTCTGCAAAAACAGGATTTGATACTCCTTGATAAAATAATAGACGGATTGAATGGATCTTTATTGGATAGGTCTACGGATTTCAAAACGTGGCAGCATCCTGGCAATATTCGGCCATAAGCATGGGTCTTAAGACCCCACTCGACCTGGAGATATTTACCGACGGAAGCAAGGAAGGAGGTATGTCGGTTGCGCTTTTGTAGCATTTAGGAAGGGAAAGCCAGTTGCAGAACAAAAATATAGGCTAGATGGACATGGTTCTAACAATCTGACGAAGCAACTGGCAGTTATGAAGGCTTTGGATTGGTTAGAAAACATTCATGTTCTGATGAAAAAATCAGAATTGCAACCGACAACCGCATAACTATTGACTCTCTAAAAAACACTGCTATCCACCTTCCGCTCATTGAAGCGATTAGAATTAGGCTATCTAGCCTCAGGCAGCATTGCCTCATCTCTATGTCATGGTTGAAAGCGCATGTTGGTGTGGAAGGTAACGAATGTGCGGATAAGCCGGCAAAAGCGGCCTCCAAAGATAAGGACATTCTAAGCAGTTACAACAATTTTCCCCTAACTGCTTTAAAGCGATGAATCCAACAACTCGCTTAGATCACTGGGAAAAGCTTTGGAAAGATTCATAGACGGGCCAACTGACCAAGGGATTTTTTCCATCCATTGCGATGCGTCTTGAATTGGAGCATCCCTAAATCAATTACAAGCTGACACAACTTCTTTCAGGGCATGGCAAAATGGCAGCCCTTGAACCTATCTTCACAGGTTCAACATCCTACCAAGCTCAGTATGCTCCTGTGACCAGACTTCTCGCCAGGCGGTGGATCATCAACTCTGGGGGTGCAGCGCCCTCCTTCCGGCAAGGCAAATTTTGTTGCAACATGTCGTCACCCAGGGCGGTCATTGGCCATCTACAAAGTACACTTTGCTGCAGAGGGACTTTTCTTCTCAAATTAATAAATATATCATTGAAATATTTAAATTTTTGAATGATTAGCACTTTTCGAATCATCAGCATTTCGAATTATGATTGATTAAAAATAAATAAATAAAATAAATAAATAATTAATAATAATAAAAATCAAAGATTTAAGAATTAAAGGAAAATAATAATAATAATAATAATAATAATAGTAAAGTAAAAATAAATAAAAAATAATTAAACTGAAAAATATTATTGATTCATCGTATTATTTTTCTGAAATAAGGTTGTTTTATTTTCTTTTATGTTGTTTAAATTAATAATTAGTCATTTTCATAAGAAGTTAGTTCGGCAGTGATTAAATTGTTCAGTTTATAATAGTTCTGACAAATAATTTCATGTAGTGCTTGAAGAGCGGGGCGTGATGTCTAAATAAAAAAAAATAAAAAAAACTACACACATACCATTTTTTAAAAACCACTTTTATGGACTCAGGGGAGCTCAAAACGTGTATTTCCAGTGAAATTACAAATTATAATATAAAAAATTTGGCATGATTGCAATACTCCCTCTAAGAGCAGTCCTTATAGATCTGCGCTATCTAGTGTCCGAACAAATCAATGAACAAATCGCAGGAAAGCTCAAGCTTAATATACCGTGTAGATACCACCATTGCATCCGGTTCCAGCCAAAACCTGTCTACCGAAATGCAACATTACCAAATAATTTTGCAATTTTTTTCTTGGAAATGGCTCCAACAATTTTTGTTTTTTAATCTCGCATATTAAATACCTACCACATAATGGCCTAAACATATTTGATGTGATCTATCGAGAGACTGTTCATGCAGCTAAAATGCACTCACATTTTGGATAACCTGCTGCGACCTAAAAACTAGCACAATGAACTGTTCCCCTAACCACCTGCCTACATTTATTTGCAATGTTTACGACATCTTAACGTTTACTAAATATTCATGTTGCAGACAACGTGTTAGTTTAGGTCCCATCATCGCAGGAAGTCGTGTGATTGTTGCACACCAGATCTTCACCCTACATAGCTTTTTCCATTTTGTTGTCATCGACAGCACCAAATAGAGGAAACTAAATATCTAAGCATTCCAAGTCGGAAGAAAATTTTGTGAAATTTTGAAATACATTCCATTTTCTAAGAGTTGCAGAAAAAAAATACTTTAAAGAAGGCGTGTCCTCCTATCGCCATGTTGGTTTTCGCCCTAAAAAGAAACTACCTACAAAAAAAAGAAACAGGAAATATGTACAATTATTTTATTATTTCCTTTTATGTATGTTTACACTTTATGTGTGTTCGTAATTTTTTTTTCTTCTGTAAAGGTTATATAAAAGAGAAAAAAGTAAAAATGGTGGTTCACACCAGTATGTTGGCAACAGTCCCTGAGTACTGAATTGGTGGGTGTGTGCTTTATTAAAGTTTCATTTATTTCAGTTGTTGGGAAGATAGTACGTTTTGCGCGAATACTCAACCATATACACAGCTTTTACCGTAGGGACTTAAAACAAAAAACAGAAAAGGAAAAAGTCTTGCAAACATGGGAAGGCCGAGATGTGAACATTTCTCGTCAACTGAGAGGCCAGGGAAGACACAGCCGGAGAGACGACAGTTCTCCCGAATAGGTTCCTCACCTTCAACATTCTGGCTATCCCTACTCACTGTACATAAACATGGTTCGTGCAGACGAGCGCACAACAGCTAGGGTCGGGCGTATATGCCGCACGAGCAGGAAAGAGAGGTATGTATATATGTGGAATACAGTTCTACCTGCCTACCATAAAATAGTAAAGCCCTCTTCCTTAGCATATGGCCAGATATCGTGTATAAGAGGTAATTCTGGTCCTTTCTCCACCAGCCAGCTATATATTTGGTACATAAAGAATAACTGTCCAAACTGTCGGTCGGAGGCCCATACTCTTCTACAATATCATCGGATAAAATTACATTTCTATAAACAAAAAGAGCAATGCCTTCCAAATTAATAATGAGCTTTATTTTCTTACTTTCTGAAAATGGAAGTAACTTAGTCGTGTCTAATTTGAGTTCGTGAAATGTTAAAAATAGATTTCAAATAATTAGCTATTCTGAGAATGTTAGAAGGGCATAATTCTAAAAAAAAAAAAAAAAAAAAATCATAGGGTGTTCAAAATTAATTCCGTTTAGATGCCAGTAGGGCATCCGATACAAACGTTCAGGTCAAAATCCTTCAACCGGAACTTCGACTTGATTGATTCTCTAACTGCTGTTAGAATAAGTATTTTAATCATGTCAAGTTCTCACCGGAAATATATGTTCTGAGATCTCCTAAGTCCAAAAACATTATTTTTAGAAAATTGTGAGTGTGTGTGTACGGAACAGCATATTTTAAAAATGCAAATCGTTGAAAGTTCAATCCTGTTATTTCGTTTAGGTGCGGGGACCAACAGTAAGTTGTCCATCAAAATTGTTTTGTTCACATTATTGCGATTTTCTCTGGCAATATGTCTGGAAAAATTCATTTCTAGGGCGGCTTTCGGGGGAGGGATGGGGTTATGTTTACCTCTAAAGTGCTGTTTCCGTTTATTATGCAATTCTATCATTTGGAAAATCGGTTGGCCGGAAGTAGTATTTTACTGAACATTCATTTTTCACATTTTCTGAGTTTTTCACCACAAAAACACCGACGGATTTCTTTAAATTTGTTTCACTAACTATGGAATAAGTGTGACCTTGACCTTGGAACTTTTGTTTGCAGCTTTTTGCCGAGAAAGTTCATTGAAAGAAGTTTACGATGAGAGGGGAGGGGGCAGGGAGGAAGAGTGGTGGTTTCCTCAAAAAGGTCATTTTATTAGTTTAGTTTCTTCAATTAATTGTATGTTTACTTAAGGAAGTTTCAAGTCCATCCAATTTAATTTTTATTTTATAATTTAAATCTACATTACCACATTCTATTTCTTTTTGTAAGCAATAATCGGATATATGTATACAGTATCTCTAGATTTTCAAACTCCAACTTATAACGCTTTTTCTTTCATCTATAATTTATTTGTTTAATTACACTAGTAATTAGTTCGATTCCTTTTTCTATGTTGTTGTGGGAAACTAAATTTTGATTGAATTTGCTCTTGTGTAATTGTTATCTTTATAGATAGTAAGTAATCTTTCAACACTGTGTGGACTGCGGTGCCATCTACATAAAATTAATATAATGAATAGGTAAAAACACCAGGTCAAAGAAAATCTTTTTAACCGAAAATTGTGAATTCCTTAGAGAAATTTTTATTTTGCTCCATTAGTATAAACGGCCAAATACAAAATGGCGCATCTTCCATTTCCGTCTAATACTCTTTTGCATTTTTTCACAATGGAATGGAATGAATTGTTTCTTTATAGATCGCATTAATTATATAAAACAATAAATATTGTGTTGGAAATAACTTGATTTTTGCATTTTTGTTTATAAAAAATTTGTATTGCACGATTTAATAATTTATAAAATACCTACGAAGGGAAAATTGGTAAAAATAAAAATTGGACTATTTTTTTCAAAGAAATAATTATCAAATCACTGTGTAGAAAAGAAGGTATGAAATGTTGGTGTATGTTAGGCCAATTAGAAATTTAGAATTATCATGTCGACCACGCCCACATTTCACATCTTTACTGTGTTTGGCTAATTATTTCTATGAAAAATCTAGTTTGGAATTTTTTTACTAATTTTCTCTTCGTAGATACAACTACAGCTACGAATTTGATCAATTATCAAATTGTGCAACAAATTTTTTTATAAAAAAGTGCAAAAATCAAATTATTTCTAAAATATTATTTACTGTTTATTATAGTTAATGTGAGCTATAAAGAAAAAACTCAGAATTTCCATTCCAAGAAGGCAAATAGAATTAGGCGGAAATGCAAAATCCAACGTAAGTCCGCTAGTTTGTATTTTGCCGTTTGTACTAGTGGGACAAAAAAAATTGATATTAAACATCTAAATAATTTTCTCAAATGAATTCAAAATTTCTGGTCAATAAACATTTCCATGACCTGGAGTTTGTACCTATTCATTATATTAATTTTATGTATGTGGCACAGTCCGCAGTTTATGTTTATGTATGTATAGAAAGTGTACTATAAAGACGGAAATCTTCCCATGAGCTAATTTAATCAAAATCTAGTTTCTTGCAACGACATATAAGAAAGAAATCGAACTAATTGTTAGTGCATTCAACAACAACAAAAAAATATATAATAAGAAGAAGCGAGGGAAGGGATTAGCCAAGTGATTAGCGTATTGGACTCCCACGCGAAGGACCCGGGTTCGAGTCCAGCTGGGCTACTTTCAGATTTTTTCTTCCTAGGAGCTACAGCTCACTGTCCGGTAATGGACAGTGTAGTCTGTAACGAGAGGAAACTGTCCAGAGTCCGTGCCCTGAGAAGGCTCGGAGCGCCAAAGACCATAGCTGTTGATGTGCCTTAAATTAAAAAAAAAATTAAAAAAAAAATAAGAAGAAGCGTTATATAATAGAGGTCGAAAAACTACAGACTATGTAATATGTAAATTGGAGTAAGAGAAAGTGTTGTGAGTGTTTCACACCAGACTTTTTTTTTTTAGGAAAAGTTATTTTTGGAAATGTGTGGAAATATCCGGAGCAAAGATTTACTTTCTTATGATGCCAGTTCTGCATGTTTACCACTGCACTCGCACTTTGTTATTATTGAGGAATTTTAATTAAAGGTATTGATTGAAACTTGAAATTCAGCGCTTGTTGATAATCCATTTAACGGAACTAAAACCTCTTAACTTGTTATTTGAGTTTTTTGGGTTTTTCGCATTTACCAATTATTTCCACCTTTTAACATGTCATATCAAATGTGCTAAAAAAATATGTTCTGCGGAAAAAAAGTATGTTTCAGGGTTAAACTCACTACATTCAAATTTAAGACCAACCAAAACATATTAGATAGACTGACCGACGGACATAAATATGCCAAGTTCCAAAGAAATTAACCTAGGCCATTAACTAAAGCAGTAAACGGCGGTAAAAGAAAGTTACAGACATTATTGAAGATTTAATACACTAAAATTTAATTGCAAAATCTAAAATAAAGTAAAAATCTGAGGATATATATATATATAATAATTATACAATGTTGATTTGTACTTTGGCTACATATGGAGATTAGCGGAGGTACAACTGGTACAAAATTTCATGTCATTTAGTAACGCTACTTTCAATTAGTTTACGAATAATTAACGAATTAATCTGTTGCGTATTGCACGCACAATTGCGACCGTCGTGGACTGTTCACCTGCCTCTAAAAATAAATAGCAAGAAACGGTATGAATGCCAAAAACTGATCAAATGAATGCCAATTAACAAAGAGGGAAGCAAACATTCACAGGAACAATAAACAGGGATGATGCGAAACGGGCCGTCCATTGCACCTGCCAGTTTGTGTGTGTGTGTGTGTGTGTTGTGTTTGTCTGTGTGCGTGTGTTGTGCGATGTTTCTGTTTGATATCTCTCTCTCTCTCACTCTACGCCTCTCTCTTTCACTCTCTCACACAAACACACATATTCAAACAGAGCTGGATCAGTGTGCCAAAGACTCCCAACTAAATACTTACTACCTAGCGCACAAGTAGTCTTTGAACTTGTGCCAACAAATACACTAATTGCCCTTTGGCCCTGCCTACATTGTTTGGCATACCGCCTTCTAATTTTTTTTTTTGTATTGCATATTTTCTCATACAAAACTATTCATTGTTGGAATTCCAATCGTGCTCAAACCACACGCAATTTATGTATGTTCATAAGTATATGGTTATCTATTGCTCCACTTTCAATCACTGACAATTTCTACATATATTTACGTATTTGCCCTGGAGAACATATACATACTGGAAAACTTTGTATCAATCCAACATTTCTCAGTCAATCTGAAGTAAAATATCAGTGCATCAGAGTCATTTTCCGTGGTAGCCTCCTTCATTTTGTGGTCATCAACCGGTTTAGGGCGTTCGCCCATCTTCAGGAAGCGTTTTTCAGACAGTGCGACAACACAGACTTCCACAGAGCAAATTCAGTTTTACACACTGACTGGTGTTTTACCGGTATTTAAAACTAAACTCTTAAACTAGGTCAAGGGGTATGGTCAGCTAAGTGGGAAATCACGTGTTCGGGTTGTTAAAAGGCAAATTTTTCTTACAATGGAAACAACATGTGGGGGTGTAATTTTTAAACTCTAATGTTGGTGGGAGATTTACTTTACAATTAACTAGTCAAAATAAAATATCAAATATTTAAAGTTAAGCGATTTTTATAATTAAGTTTGTTTTATAATATGAATTCCAGTCAATATTTCACTTTTTACAAGACATTCATATACGGCATCCACGCACGCATGTATTCCTAAATATGGTTCTTTATAATTAAGTTTTTTATAATTATGCATTCCAGTCAATATTTTACACAATATGCATTCACCCAACATTCACATACGCCATCCACGCGCGCATGTATGTGGTTTCTTATAATTAAGTTTTTATAATTATGCATTCCACTTTTATTTCACCCTTTCACACAGCATTCACATACGCCATCCACGCAAGCATGTATACCTAACTATGGTTTTTTATAATTAAGTTTTTTATTATGCATTCCACACAACAATCGCATACATCATACATCATCCAAGTACGCACGCATCTTTTTTTTTTTTTAAATAAAAATATATATAACTAGCAGATTTAAAACTAACCTAAAACTAAAATCTGTGTAAGAACTATTTGGTGCATGTATAATGTTTGCACTTGTGCATGTATAATGTAATTGCGTTTCTGTTGCTATTGTGGGAAGAGTGTTTTGAATAATGGTTCACTGGCAAATTTTGTCTTTTCGTTTATTAAGTTTTGTGTCTTGTGTTTATATATTTCGAGTTGTTCTATTGTATCAAGTCGTCGTCCTTTGAGGCCAGAATGTATTAGCTTCATCGTGGTCGTGATGTCATCGGGTTTGTGTTTGTTAGTGTTTAGGTGATTGGCATAATTTGAGTCAACTTTGTTGTACTTGATCTGATATGTTCGGTAAATCGTTCCTTGATTTTTCTGCCGGTCTGCCCCACGTAAATGTTGTCACAGTCCGGGCATTTCAACTCGTAAACCCCACTGCTGTCATACACGTCAGTGAACTCGATACGAGTGCGGATTTTGTTGCCTAATTTGTTGTTTGTTCGGAAGGATGTCTTAATGCCCAGTTTTTTGAAAAAATTTGTGAGTTTGTACGTGTGGCTTCCAATATATGTGAATGTGGCGAATTTGTCTGCTGTTTCTTTGTCAGTCCTATTTCGGTGGTGTGGTTCGTTTTTTGGGAGTTTATTAACGATGTTCGCATTGTACCCATTGTTCTCAGCTATTTTGTAGATTGTCTGCAATTCTTGTGTGTGGTTCGCGGATGTGAGGGGTGTGTATTTAAGTCTGTTCGTCAGATGTCTAAGTGCAGCTAGTTTGTGTTGGGTAGGGTGGTTGGAATTGTGCGGTATGATAGCATCGGAGGTAGTTGCTTTTCTGTGTATTCCGTATTCCAGTTTATTGTCGGTTCTTAAGAATTTTATGTCTAAGAAGTTGAGGGTGTTGTTCGTTTCTTTTTCGTATGTGAATTTTATTTTCTGGTTTATGTTGTTAAGGTAATGTACTATTCTGTCTATGTCTATGTCATTTTCCAATATGAGGAAGGAATCGTCCACGTATCGTGCATAAAAAGTTACCCCGAACTCCTCTTTCAGTTTTGGTACGTAAGCTTCTTCCATGTTTTGTATAAATATTTCCGATAGGATAGCTGATGTGGGGTGCCCTATTTCCAGTCCGTCAGTAGAGAGGTAGAACTTGTTAAATCAAAAGTAGTTCTGTGTCGTTGTGGTTTGTACTAAGTTCGTGAGTTGGTGAACGAATTGCGTGGATTCTTCTCGTTTCAACTTCTGTTTCATGATGTCCAGTGTGTCCGTGATTGGTATGGAGGTGTATAGGTTGGTAATGTCGAAGGATAACAAACAGGAATTTGGGGTGAGTCTTATATTCTCTGTTAATTGTATTAGGTGTTGTGTGTTTCTTATATTGTAAGTGTCGTTCAGTTTTACTTTGTTTTTTATACTTTTGCCAGATGCTGTGTCAATTTGTATGCTGGTGCAGTTGTGTAGTTTATGACGGGTCTGATGGGGATATTGGGTTTGTGTATTTTTGGAGGTGCATTTAGAATGGGTGCTCTAGGGTTCATACAAGTGTATTTGAAGGTTTTGCGGGGTGGTATTACTAGAGTTGTGTTTTTTATAGCAGTTTAATGTCAGTTCACTGACGTGTGTGACAGCAGTGGGGTTTACGAGTTGAAATGCTCGGACTGTGACAACATTTACGTGGGGCCGACCGGCAGAAAAACCAAGAAACGATTTACCGAACATATCAGATCATACAAGTACAACAAAGTTGACAATTATGCCAATCACCTAAACACTAACAAACACAAACCCGATGACATCGATGAAGCTAATACATTCTGGCCACAAAGGACGACGACTTGACAATAGAACAACTCGAAATATATAAACACAAGACACAAAACATAATAAACGAACACACAAAATTTGCCAGTGAACCATTATTCAAAACACTCTTCCCACAATAGCAACAGAAACGCAATTACATTATACATGCACAAGTGCAAACATTATACATGCACCAAATAGTTCTTACACAGATTTTAGTTTTAGGGTAGTTTTAAATATGCTATATATATATATATATATATTTAAAAAAATAAAAAGGATGCGTGCGTACTTGGATGATATATGATGTATGTGAATGTTGTGTGAATGCATATTGTGTGAAATATTGAGTGGAATGCATAATATATAAAAAACTTAATTACAAAAATCGCTTAATTTTAAATTATGTTAGTTTAAATCGTTATTTAATTTAATTTTTAATTACTTTTATATATTTTATTTTGACTAGTTAATTGTAAAGTAAATCTCCCTCCAACATTAGAGTTTACAAATTAGACCCCCACGTGTTGTTTCCATTGTAAGGAAAATTTGGCCTTTAACAACCCAAACACGTGTTTTCCCACCCAGCTGACCTAGTTTAAGAGTTTAGTTTTAAATACAGTTATAACCAGTCAGTGTGTAAACTAAGTTTGCTCTGTGCAAGTCTGAGTTGTCGCACTGTCTGAAAAACGCATCTTGAAGATGGGCGAACGCCCGCAACCGGTCGATGACCACAAACTGAAGCAGGCTACCATGGAAAATGTCTCTGATGCTTTCCAGCTCTGCGGAACCAACCACCACAACAACTGAAGTAAAATATTTTAATAACAGCGCTATCTGTGTACTTCAGCTTCTCTTATTTACTATCAGATCTGTCAAATTTCCGAAACTAAGTTTTTATTTGAAAGAACTAAATTGAGGTTCCATGGATATGAAATTTGTGTGTGTGTGTGTGTGTGTGTGTGTGTGTGAGAGAGAGAGAGAGAGAGAGAGAGAGAGAATATTTATATATTTGATCACAGTAACTCAAATAATCTGGTGTGAAGCATTCACATCACATTTTCTACTACAGCTCTCTCTTTCGATTGACAAATTTTCATAACAATTGGAATTCTCACTAATCACATATCATACCCTCAACTCTAACTAGTTAGTGACATCGTACTTGTAGTGGCGACGCCAGTTCTAGAGAGGAGGAGAAGTTTACAACGCTCAGAAAACCCTCTAAACATGAATTTTCTTGGAAATATATTTCAAATTAATGTTGCAGAACTTTGTGTGTGGCTCGTTCATACTGTTGAAATGATTAAGTCCAGACGAAAATCTGGAGCTATTGGGACACCTGATTTTTATCCTAATTTCATTGCCGCCGGATATCCTAAATGAAGCATCAAGTTTCGGACATGTTCCGCCTATTTTCTGTCGTCTTATTATGTGGCCAGGCTACACACACCACACACACATCACACACACCACACACATTCACAGTAATAACATTCATATACAATAGTAATGTTAATTCTTGAATAATTGAAATAATAATAATAGAATGAAATATAAAATAAATAAATAAATAATAGACAAAAAATAAATAAATTATATATATATATATAACAATGGAAATAAAATAAAATAATTAAAAAAATAAAAAAGAGTAGTTAATATTGTATCTATAATAGCTACTGTTTTAAATCAAGTTAATTAATGTGAATTTCCTTCATTAATTTGTGTTTTCGAGTTGTTGTCGCACTTTAATATTTTGTACTATTTTTACATAAGTCCAGACGTCTGGACTTAATTATTGGCTAACGATAATTGTAAATGTTTTCATGTAACAGTCATGTTCATAATATGTAATTTTGTCCGCATAAATATGTATTTTAGTTTAAATGTAAGCTGTAATGTGCATTTTATACATGTATTAATATTTTGTAAATTTCATGTAGTGCTCAAATGAGCGGAGCATGATGATAATAAAGATATTTAAAAAAACCACACACACACACATACACACACACACACCACACTTTTCAAGAACCACTTTTCGTATACAAGAACCCTTAAAATTTTGGTGAAACCTGTATTTCTGTTTAAAAACCAGTTTCGGATCTATTTGAAATGACATCAATAATTTCTTTATTAGTAGTAAGAGAAGGTAAGAATATAAAAAATAAATAACTGAAAATTGCATTTTGGAAGTTATCATTCCGTGATGAAGGGATATTACTCCTAACTATTGTTATGCCAGACAGACAGTGCCTATTTGATGACAGTCACTCAGACTGTTCACATCACCATTCTAGAGCATTATCGTTGAATTTCGATTATTTTCAATTCATATTCACACCCGCCATAGTCGCTTCCCGCCAATGGGTGTATTAACACTGTACAAACTTCCTGACTGCTCTTCCCTGTTAGAAAGTCATATCAACATACAAACATATTAGAGAACTGCCAATAAAAATGATTTCATAGATCTCAAACCCATGTCAATATTTTCTTTCTATACCTCCCATCTCGGTATTTCTGGCGGAGATGTTTGGGGAACCCTAATCGACTATCACATTTGGTGAATTGATAACCGTTGCCAACCACATCCTGTTCTTCACCTGTGTTCACATAGTGATGGTAGGCATTTAGTTTTGAAGCGTGCTCAAATACAAATACACACTGTCACACACGCACACACATTACATAAGTAAGAGAAACATGTTTATCCTTGTATATACGGCGGTCTAGTTGCAGCTATATACAATCTAGAAGGCAAGGTCTCTCAGGAATAAAGGTCTCTCAATAATGATGTTCACCATTATTGGCTAACGATTTACTTTCCATCTGCAGCAGCTGATAGATCTAAGGATATTGCTGGTTGATGCCGATGCCCACTATTATATGAAACACTAGTTTTGATGTTTAGCGTTAATTCATGATTAAGTGTATAAAGGAAACATGCGAGAATTCTGGTACAGCAAATATTGACAGATAGACATGTAAACTTCATTAACAATAAAGGTACATATATTACATTAAAATTGGTACATGATTTTATACAAGAAGAATATAAAAGTGGTGCCATGTATATCCTTCTTACAAATGTTTGTTTAGAGAGTTTAAGATCTCCCTAAAGCTGAAGCGTTAGGGCTGGGCAGGTGAACTTGATGCAGCAAAGAAGAAGAGTAATTATTGGTTATCGTCCTCACAAACTCTTTATTTTAAATTCTACAGTTACAAACTTGAACACAGTGGCTCACAGCAACAATTATTTAACTCCCAAACACAATAATTATAAATTATACAGAGATTACTAATAATCCATTCTGAAATGTTAACGAATTAGAATTCTCCTATTCACAAATACATAATGATCTTCTGAAAAGGTGTACACTCCTTCAATGCCCAGCAACGACTGACTGTAAAATTACTACACTTTAGCCAAGTGCTGCCTTCTGCGGCGCGGCATCTTCAAACAAGAAACAACAACGGCACACCCTCCCTCCTCGAAAGTAGAAGCAAGGATGGAAGAAGCAAAAGAAAGGAAAGACAGTGAGGGGGCAGGAAAGACAGGGTGAAAGACAAAATTATCCCCACTCAATTTCCGAGATCCCCGTGGAAAGCCTTCAATTGAGAGATATGTGCTCCCCTCCGTTCTTCGGTTTGCGGATCTAGCTGATCGGCGGTAACAGGTGTGAGAAAACTTTTAATTTTAAAAGGACCTGACCATTTGAGCATTAATTTTGCAGCCGATTTGTCAGCAGCCTTGCTTAGGGGATGTATTCGGTGCATAACTGTTTGCCCCACCATGAACGGATTATCCCGTCGTGATTTATTGCAGCGAAGCCTTCTTAGCTCGTGGTTCCTCTGTAGATTTCTCTTGGCCCGAAGCCGTGTGTCTCCGATATCATTGGGTTTATTAGGTATCAACTCGTCTATTTTCCAAAGGCTAGACAAAGGGCATCTATGAGCGAAAGTAAACATCAACTCAAAAGGTGTGTGCCGGTGTGCTTCATGTTTAGCTGTATTGAAAGCCATTTGTAGCCAAGTAAGATTCTGGTCCCAATGCGTTTGTGAGTTCGGTGGAATGCTCGCAACGCTGGACCTAGGTGGCGGTTAAACCTCTCAGCATGAGATGAGCATGGATGGTAAGGAGATGTGATAAAATGTTTCACTCCATTCGCAAAACACATACCTTTAAACTCTTGCGAAGTAAATTGGGATCCATTGTCAGTCACGATTTCTGCAGGCATTCCGAAAACTGCAAATATTCTCTGTTGAAGAAATTTAATCGTGGTTTTACTAGTTAACGGCTCTAACCAGACGAATTTAGTGAACGAGTCTACGCAAACAAGCAACATAGTTTTCCAATTTTGGCTTCGGGGGAACTTGCCAACGAAATCTAAAAGCAATCTTTGCATCGGTTTTTCAACTACATCAGAATGCTGGAAACCTAGGTGAATGTCTCGGGCTGGTTTACTTACAGCGCAAATTTTGCAACGCCGAGCCCTTTCGACAATATCTTTGTACATTCCCTTCCAAAAGTAGTGCTGCTTTACTTTATTTATCGTTTTATATATACCGAGGTGAGCACCGACTGGGGACTCGTGATAATATTGGAATAGCATGTCAATTAGTGAAGGGGGTATGACTACCTTTTTTGAACCATCCTTAAGTTCTAAGCACAAGATATTGTTCTCCACACAGAAAGGGGTTTGGTCAACAATTTTCTCAATATATTCTATAATTTTAAGAAGCTCCGGGTTGTTTCTCTGATGAGAGCTTACACCACTATATGCCAATGGATCGAGAACTTGTATTGAATTTATGGGAATTTCCGGAAAGTCGGTTGGCTGAACAAGGTTTATAATTTGGCTATTGTCTTTAGAGTCCTTAAAAGTGGTTGCATTTGCTGGGTTTTCATACATTCGTGATAGCGTATCAGCGATAATATTTTGGGTCCCCCTAATGTGCTGTATCCTGAACTTAAAGGAAGATATGCGCATAATCTAACGTCCTATTTTTCCTAATTGACGTGGATGAGCGAGAAGCCAACTTAAAGCTTGATTGTCTGTTTCTAAAAGAAATTCAGCCTGTTCAAGATACTGCCTAAACTTATCCAGCCCGAATAAGACACCTAGGCATTCTAGTTCGTATGCAGACGATTTTCTCTCTTGCAGTGTGAGGGTACGGCTAGCATAAGCTACCGGCTGCCGACTACCATCTATTTCCTGCAATAAAACTGCCCCCAGGGCTACGAAACTGGCATCAGTTTGTAAGATGAAAGTTTTGTTAAAGTCTGGGATACGCAACACAGGGGGTTGAGAAATACATCTTTTTAGGGTTTCAAAGGCCCTCTGTTGATCATCCCCCCAGTGAAATTTCACGTCTTTCTTGCGTAATAGGTTTAAAGGTGCAGCTTTCTCAGCTAGTTTCGGGATGAATTTATGGAAGAAATTCACCATTCCGATAAACCGTCCAACGCCTTTGGCGTCTGTAGGAGGGGTGAAATCTCTTACAGCCTGAGTAGGGTCAGGATCTATACTAATACCTCTTGGTGAAACTCTATGACCTAAAAATGAAAACTCTTTTAAAACAAATTTCGCCTTTTGTGGGTTTACAGTAAGCCCCGCCTGCTTTAAGCATTTGGCATCTTCCGACAAATGCTGCATTTGTTCTTCGAAGGTTTTAGAGTAAATGACTACGTCATCCAAATAATTGTACAAAAACTTAAACTTCACATCGTGAAAAATTTTATCAAGCAACCGAGTCAGAACTTGGGCTCCTGTTGCTACTCCGAAAGGAACCCTTTTAAATTGGTATAAGTTATAGGAGGTATAAGTGACGAGAACATTTGGCTAGAGGTATTTGGTGGTATGCTTGATTGAGATCCAACAAGGTAAAGAAACGGGCTTCGGTACACTCTCTATAACAATACTTTGGTTCAAAAGACGATAATCAATTACCGCTCGAAAACGGCCATCTCCCTTGGGTTTCAAAAACATGGGACTACTATAATTTGAATTTGAGGGTTCGATCACATCTTTCTTCAATAACTCGTCAACCTCCTGTCGAAGAATTTCCATCTTAGGGGCTGATAAACGATACGGGTGTAACTTTACAGAGTTTGGATCGGAGAGTTCGATTTTATATTCTATAAGTTCAGTGAAACCCAAACGGGATGTGAAAACTTCTGGAAAACTGAGAATTATATCCTTTACTTTGACGGCCATTGAGGGTTCCAAATGACTAAAGTCCGGAAGCGGACTATTACTTTCCCCTGAAGTACTGTGTATTGGGGCAAAAGTTGCGTCTTGGCTGTTTCTGTTGTTCGCAGTGGAACATAATGGGATGGCATTCAGAGGATCAAAGGGAAACGATATTGTCTTATCACGCATATTATCAATCCAGTGTGGTTTATGAAATCAGACCCCAAAATAATATCGGTAGTTAGTTTTGGGCTTATTAGTGATCTATATTTCCAGGTATATCTATCAATCTTTATCTTAATGTCGGCCGCGTTTGTTATTTGTAAAGGTTCATCCGAAGCTGTGACACAAGTCACTTTACAGTCCTTTACTTCTTTTATAGTTAATATCCCTCTCAACTTTTCAAAAAAACTCTGTTTAATAAAGCTTCTGGCAGAGCCAGAATCGATAAGAGCGGAGTAAGATACATTTTTAAATTCAGCAGCTACATAAGGTGTGAAATCCCGCGTGGCAGATATACCCATTTTAGCTAGAGACAATTTAAAATGCTTACCATGACCTGTCCGCAATTTAACCTTATGAGAGGAAAAACCAGTCTTCCCCTCATACCTTAGACGTTTTTTGAAAGGACGCCATGTATTTTGTTCCTATCTTAAACGTCACTTTTAGCAGGACATTCTCTACTAAAATGTCCAATATTCTTACAATTAAAACAATGAGACTTCGATTTATCAACGGCAAGACCTTCTGGAGCCCTATAACAAAGATTACTAGAAGAAGATATTCCTTGAGACATTCCACCGCGTGGATATTGAAGTTTATCTTGTCTCATGTACGGTCTGTTGCCCCTGAGTTGATCTGCATACTCTATATTCTGAGAGTGAACGCATAAATTGTCAAGATCAGCGAAACTTTGAGGAAGAGCCATGAATACCATACGAGACTTTTCCTCCGGAGTAATTGCACGGATTATGCTCTCCACGATTTGTCGCTCTGATAAAGGCATCAATAATAGCTTTGCATTGTCCTTAATATCGCTCACATAGTGGGCAAGAGATTCTCCACATCTCTGGAGACGATAAAAACGCTCCTCAATAAGTTTAGTATAAAGTCTGGAGGGTACTAAATATCTAATGGTATCAGCACGAAAACTGCGAAACGACCGCCCAGATTTAGGGTTCTCATGATGCGATCATATAAAACTCCCCGTGTATGAGGATGATATATAAACAAGCAATTGTCTATCAGTAAGAAGGTTTCTTTCATATATATTTATTAAAATGCTCAGAAACTTCAGAAGGCTATCCACGTTCAGACCATCGCAGATAGGAAGCTGAGCGAGAAGAGGTTGAAGCGGGTGAGGGAGTTTTGAAAAGTATTCGGTAAAGGACTCCTGTGAGTGGGATGTATTTAGGGCTAGGGGAGCAGGAAGGTGTACGTTTGGGCTTGGAGAAACCCCACCTTGTTCATGATGATTCATTTTACCTTCCGGTAAGACTGACTGTTAGTTACTTGTTTGATCAGTTTGCTCTGATTTAGCAACCCTTGTAAATCAACCTTAACATTATCTGAAACATCCTGTTTACAAGGAGGATTAACAGATAAAACGGTTAAATTTGTCTTGGTACAGTCAGCCCTTAACAATAATTTTCTTAATATTTTTATCTGTTCTTCCACTTGTTCCTTATCGGGGGGTGACAACTCCAAACTATTCATGTTATTCAACCGATCTATTAGGTGATTGGAACGGGTGTTTAATCTGTTGCATTGAGAAAAATCTGTTGCATAGGCTCCGAGAAAAACTCCTCAAATAATTCTATGATTTCTAAATATTTATTGAAACAAGTTTCAAATTCCTTTTGTAAATCAATCCCGGCTAAAAATTTAGTATCAATTGGGGTTTGTTCATTTAAAACTCTACTTAGGGACTTACGCAGAGTGGCCACGTTTTCAATCTCTTTACTTCCTCTAATACTAAGCTCGTAAATTAACTCATCTCTGAGTAAGAACTCAGGTACCAACATTTTGCCAATTTATTCTAAACAATATTTAAATATTAAAGTTCTGAACAGAAGATAGAAAAAATGAAAATATAAGTAAATAAAGTACAGAAGAACCAATAAAATAAAGAAATAAATCTAATTCTAAGGCTTTAAATTTTCAAACTAACAAAATTTAAATGTTCAAACATAAATAAAATGATAGATTTCAAATTGAAAAAGTTAGGAGTCATAAAAGGGTATTATTTCTTCTGGCGGTATAATCGGAAGACATCAAAGCTTGGGAATTCTCTCTCTCTCTCTCTGCAACTTGTTCGAATTCATCAATAATCCTCTACATGGAATTTTCCAAAATCAAATATTTGGTAATTTCTAAATTAAATTGTAAAATTAATTAAAAACAAAAATGAACGAATTTAAAAAAAATATATCTCAAATTATATTCTTTTGTGAAAACTTGGTGATGTATCCAAAATCAATATAATATAAGGAGATTCTAAGCAATCCTGTAGTGTGTAAATTTCCCTGAGTTGACTTGGTGACTGCCAAAAGCAAGTAAGACTCTGGATCTCTCGAAACCATGCTCTGCGACCAGTGAAGCGTTAGGGCTGGGCAGGTGAACTTAATGCAGCCAAGAAGAAGAGTAATTATTGGTTGTCGCCCTTACAGACTCTTTATTTTAAATTCTACAGTTACAACTTGAACACAGTGGCTCACAGCAACAATTATTTAACTCCAAAACACAATAATTATAAATTATACAGAGATTACTAATAATCCATTCTGAAATGTTAACGAATTAGAATTCTCAATGCCCAGCAACGACTGACTGTAAAATTGCTACACTTTAGCCAAGTGCTGCTTTCTGCGGCGCGGCATCTTCAAACAAGAAACAACAACGGCACAAGGCTAAGGAATTTATTTGCTGGGAAAAAGAAGGAAAAACCTGCAGCTTGAAGAAAATATTATAAAAGAATATGCTTTAGTCTCTGGTATCTGTAATAAATTGAAGGATCAACGTACTAGATTATGCAGGCGACTAGATTATGTCTTAAGACAGTCCTTCTGTACATGTCTTAGTTAAGTTGTTCTATAAAGTGTCAAGTATTAGAAATCCATTTTAGTTCTCAGCTGGGCTAACGTCCACCGACAGGCTTTTAGCAGCCTGACAATCGACCTGGAAGGCAGATTCCCTCTGGTGTTGTGCATTTTCGCAGTGGGCGCTAAAATTGTTGCGATCATACCAGAGTCTACTGGAGCACCAAACAGTCTTAGATCCTTGAGAAAGATCTAATAATCCGCCACAGGCGAAGAATACGGACGTAAAAACACCAAATCCCTGGGTTTTGGATATAGTCTTGGATACTTTTTTACTTATTGGAACTCGTCCCAGCTTAATCAGTTATCCTTTTTTAGGCATGATCCAAGAAGGTATGAAGAGATCAAGACGAAGAGACCAAGGTTTCTCGTGATGAGAATGAAGGAACACACGAGATAGGTGCAGATCTCCGAGGACCAATCATATATTTTTAGTCAGACCCTGCCTTTTGGCATATAAATATGATTTCAGTCTCAATATTTATAAATATCTCTATTTACTTTCTCTATTATCCTCAGATTTTCAGCTTAAATCTTACGTAATTTTCAATTTTTCTTTTTCTTGTGTTTTATTACTTTTTATTTATAACTATCACTTTATTATTTTAGTAATTTCTATGTTTGATTATTTCATTTGTTTTTTTCATCTCTATTATTTTATTTTTTACTCATTTCTTTTCCTTTTTTATTTCTATAACGTCATCATTACTTCCTTCATTAATTTTATTTTAATTCCATTTAAATGATCACAATTTTACAATTAAATGTTAGATCGCTACAGGCCAATAAAAATTACTTGGAATCATTTCTTAATCTCAACAAAATTGGCATAGCATTGCTCTCAGAGACATGGCTTAAAAAATCACTATTATTTCCTTTTCCTGGTTATTCAATTGTCAGAGCGGATAGAAATGATGGTTATGGAGGTGCTGGTATTTAATTAAAAATAATTTGGAGCATAAAATAATTAACTTTCATCCAAAATTTAACAATAAAAAAATTCAAACTTGTGGAATCGTATATAAAAAATTAAATTTAGAAATCAGTATCTTATCAGTATATTGTGCACCCGGTCATAAAATTACTTCTGATTTTTGGACATCCCTAATTAGAGCTTTAAACCTCCTTTGCTGCTCTGCGGAAATCTGAATGCTTATCTTATGAGCTTTGGATGCTCTTACAATAGCTTCGAGGGTCAAAACATTTTAGACGCTATCGATTCTGAGAACCTATAGTGAGAACCGTATAGGTGTTCCTAAATGATGGAACACCTACACTAATACGAAGACATGATAAGCAGCCTTCTGCTATCGATCTGTCTATCTGTTCACCATCTCTCGCTCCTAGGATTGATTGGGGAGTTTTGGAGGAACCGTTTGGATCGGATCACATGGGAATGCTTATGTCCATTGATAAACACTTACAGACTAATCACCTGCTAAACAAAAGCATTAGAAAATGGAACATAAGATCAGCTCGATGGGATGAGTATACCTTATTAACTGATCAGCTTCTTTCTCAGTCGCCTATCCTTCAAGATCCTTCCTCCAATTATCAACTCTTTTTAGAATGTATAAACAGTGCTGCCGAAAATTCTATTCCTCAATTTAGAGCGTACCTAGGACGTAAACCTAGATATCCCCCTAAACCCTGGTGAGACGAGGAGAGTGATAAGGCCAGGAAACACAACATAGAATCATTTAAACAGTACAAATTGATACCTAGTCTATCTAATTATATTAACTGCAAACGTGCTGCTACTCTATGTAGAAAACTCTACAGGAAGAAAAAGAGAGAAAAATGGGCAGAGTTTTGTAACTCTTTTAATAGAAATACATCCATAAAAAAGATCTGGTGTGGATTGAGGGCTCTTAACATGGATATGCCAGTCGTAAAAGCTGTACAGACAACTAGGTTCCTGAATTCCTAAATTCCCTCACCCCCGAAATAGTTCCAAATCAAATTCACATTCCCATCACAACCCTTTTCCTACAATGAACTTTTGCTTGCCCTCAAAATCAAATCAAACACTTCTCCTGGTGAGGACAACATCCACTACCCTATGCTCACTAATTTATCAGATAATGGTAAGAAAGTTCTGCTGAAAGTGCTAAATGATGTTTGGATACGAGAAAAGCCTATAAATGATTGGAACAAGCAAATAGTTGTGCCGTTGCTAAAACCTAACGAAGATCCTTCCTTACCCGATTCCTACCGACCCATAGCTCTTTCCTCCTGCATTGGTAAGACCTTCGAACGTCTAATTAAAGATTGGAGTACACTCATAGACCACAGTCATAATTGAACATGTAGTAATTAATAGAGCATACAAATTTTCCGATTCTAAGATAGCCCCTGAAGAAGACAAACAATGTTTTGTCGAAACGTCGGGCCATTAATAAAAAACACTTAAAAATTTTTTTAGTGTTTTTCTTATGATACCCCCTGGCCGATCAGCCAACTAAGAGATACGTGAGATCATTTCTAACGACCAACAATTTCTACAATTTTTATAGCACCATATGCAGACTGAGATTTAATCACAATTACTCTCCACAGCACTTGTCCTGTATCGGAATACAAATTAATTCTATATGTACTTGCGATACTGCATCTATAGCCGACTCAAACCATTTGATCTTAGCCTGCAACAAATATACATACGGTAGAGACCAACTATGGCAAGCAATACACAAGACAAACTGTCCTCTACCACCTAACTTAGACTGTCACTTCCACTTCACACCGACATCTACTTAGACTTATACAAATACATTAGGTCCAACAAAATTACAGTGTAATACATATCAAAATTTCCAACGATACTTCACCGTGTTATTTTATTTTATTTCTTAATTTTGTTACCCGCCTTATAAAACCATATAAATCAAAATATTGGCTAATATGCTCAGTACATTAAGGCCATTTAAAAAAAATAAACCGTTAATTTTAAAAAAAGTAAACAAAAATAGAAAATATTTTGGCCAATAGCCGGAAAGCATATTTTATCAATTGGATCAAATGAAGAAGAGATTCAGTGTTTCAACTTTACAATTTATGTGCCGTAAATCTTCTAACTGCTAATCGTCCGCAAATCACGAGTCCACTTACAACATCCGCTTAAATTTAAATTTAGAAAACTAATATTGGAATTCAATATACACAGGAGTTTAATTTCAGCTGCACCACTTTTTGGCAATTTGACCAACACCAATTAAAAACCCACAAATTTACAAACAGTTAACCAACAAGATTCAAAAATATCTGGTGTCGAAAATTCACACGACTTCTGTTTGTGCAATTCTAACTAAACAAAAAACTTGGCATTTTTACAATATTTACTTAAATTCATCTTCACATTGCACAAGTGGTAGGACTGTGCAATATAATTGGTTCAATAAATTAGCAATTGCAAGGATGTCTAGAGTGTTAGTCTCCCAAATTCCCTCCAAATCTAATTTGTCCAGAAACATGTTCCAAATAAAAAATAGACTTTAATAAGTATCATTCGTATATATCGTTAAAACAATTTTCTGGAAAGTCGTGAAAACGGAAAGAAAAAAGAGTACAGCGGCATTTGGTTAAAAACCAGTTCAATTTATTTGAAGAATCACACTCTAGAACTTTAAACTTTAAATTAATTAATTTTAAAATATAAAAATTAATTTAAAAAAATCAAATTACCTATAAATATGTTGAATCTCAGGTTACCTACAAATTAGATGATTAAGTACTCACCTGAAACAGAAGAAAAAATAAATTAACAAAATAGAGATTATCTGTGGTGAGAGGCTCATGAGTCCGCTTTCTCTTACTCACACTTTTCACAATAATAATTTTCTTCAAACTTGAAATTCTTACTAAATGCTAAATGGCCTTAAATTATAAAACTGGTGGAACCGTACAATTTGCTGAACAGACTCTCAAGTTATCAGTTCAAGGGCCACGAAATAAATTTGCACGATAAAAATATTTCATATAAAATTGATAGGCCTCCTCCACTGAATAGTCTGTGCATAGTCATATAGTCATATCTCTGTATAGTCTATATAGTCATATAGTCATATCTGTGTAGTCTGTATAGTCATATAAGTTTTATAGAAATCACTGCAGCCGCTTTCGTTCAATTCATTCAATTGAGTCGCAATTTAATTTCTTATCAACGAATCAAGACTGATAGAATGCCTTACTTCAAAATGTTTTTGAATTTTTTTTTTTTTGACCTACTGTGAGATGAGATAATGACGTATTTTAGGAAGGTATTCAGTCAATAAATGCTACCAGGGACTAAGCGAGCAATTTAAAAGCTACTAGCGGTCAAGGAGCACTAAATAAAAGTCCTTTATGTCCAGGAAATCTGCATTATCCCAATGTTGGACGAACATCTGCTGAAATACTGTGAATATGAATCATCCGGTGAGATCGAGTCCATAGTTTCGACGTTTTGCCCTTCAGCAACTTTGATCTAAAACACCCAGCAACTTCTCGGATTAAGCCCTTAACTAGTGTTCTCTCGCTTTAAACTCATGGACTCAGTCTTAATCCGTTTTACTGAATTACAAAGTAGAGAAATATTGATCAGACATACGTACGTAGAGCATTGAAAAGGCAGGCTAGAGAAGATCGTAAACAAATTAGAGAACCCTCCGAGTTAGCAAATGAGATCCTAATACTAGATTGGATTAAACTGAGTTGATTGAGGTAGACCAGACCACAATATGATTTTGGATACTGAGGAGATTCCCTCTAAACTGGTTGCAAAACTCCCAATAGAAGATTGAATGACCTTGGTTACGATCGCAGGATGGAATTATCCAAGAAGCGAGTAATTTCTACGGAATTCACTATGGAGGCTGTTACAAACAGAGAAGACTGTCGGAACATCTTGAGCAAATATAGTCTTGAGAGATAGGGAAGGAGAAGTTGAGAGATAGGGAAGGAGAAGTTGAGAGATGGGGAGGGAGGAATTGAGAGATGGGAAAGGAGAAATTGAGAGATGGGGAAGGAGGAGTTGAGAGGAGGAAGGAGAAGTTGAAGTTGAGAGATGGGAAGGGAGGAATTGAGCGATGGGGAAGGAGAAATTGAGAGATTAGGAAGGAGAAATTGAGAGATGAGGAAGGAGAAGTTGAGAGATGGGGAGGGAGGAATTGAGAGATGGGGAAGGAGAAATTGAGAGATGCGGAAGGAGGAGGAGTGAGAATGGGGAAGAGAAGGGAGAGATGGGGAAGGAGAAATGAGAGATGGGGAAGGAGAAATTGAGAGTGGGAAGGAGAAGTTGAGAGAGGGTGAGAGAAGGGAAGAAAGAAGTTGAGAGATGGGGAAGGAGAAGTTGAGTGATAGGGAAGGAGAAGTTGAGACATGGGGAAGGAAGAAATTGAGAGATGGGGCGGGAGAAATTGAGAGATTAGGAAGGAGAAATTGAGAGATAGGGAAGGAGAAATTGAGAGATGGGGCGGGAGAAATTGAGAGATTAAGAAGGAGAAATTGAGAGATAGGGAAGGAGAAAAAAGAAGAAAAAGAAAGTCGCACTTCCGTTCACCGAATTGTGACCGAAACCTTTGTCTTTGTGTTGGATCCCATGCTGATAGCAAAATGATATTTCCAGTCTGCACATGTTCGTTTGAGATTTTTAGAATGAACTTATTTGAGCTAAGTTCAGTTTTCTTCTGAAGTGAGTTTCATTGTGTATTTGTAAGGGCAATTAAGTTTAAGATTATGTTTGGCAAGAATATGATCATAAAACCCATATCTGAAGTTTTTCGTTTTTGTTTGTGTGATTTGTTTAGCTACATGGACACCGACCGGTTTCGAGCCTTCGCCTATTATAAGCATTCCACAGAAACCGTTACAATTAACTTTTCCGGAAAGCGTTTTAATTAAAAGTGATAGGTTTATTTCTGTGCAATTAAAGTTTAAAGAAAATCATTGGAGCTGGTTTTCCAAAATCTCGGAAACTACTAGATAATGAAACATATTTCCAGTCAACTGATTTCCTTCAAATGTGAAATTCTAGCAAGACTTTTAAAATATAGATCGATAACTTAGTTGTGACGCTAAAATGGTAGTTAAGCTCGGCCAGTTGCCAAAGCTTTTTTAGTACCTATAACGACATTTAGCTCCGCCCATAGGTTTCACAACTAAGTTGTCGAGCTATTCTATTCTAGATCGCAGGGCCTCCAAAAGGAATTAGAGGTATTTAGACCCCAAGATCCTATTGTGCTCCCCGAATACAGTCTTACATCACCCCTATCCCATTAATGAGCAAAGTTCTAGAGCGCTGGCGATCTTTCCGCCTGCAGATGGAACAACAAGGACAGGAAAAAGACAAAAAGGTTAAGAGTTATGATTAACACCTCCAATCCACGGACCAAGTCCAAAAGACTACAACCCGCAGGGAAGAAGGTGGAGTGGAAAATTGATGGGTTTTCACTTTCTGTCGGGAAATGGTGTGATGTACCCACGGTGCAGATGAGTTGCCAAGGAATTCAAGAACAGAACCCCTTGGTGCGTAGTTTGGTCCTAATCTAGCTTGGGATTAGGAAAGAAGCAAACAAGACGCCCGTTTCACACCATGTGGAGTTAGGAAAGGCCTGATGTTGAGAGATATCTTCGATTTCAAGTTCGTTAAAAGAAACCCATCGCCAAACTTGAGAAATCGTCAAAATTCGCACAAGATCTCCTCCTTAGCTCACTTTCTTCTCCCTTTCAAAAAAAGGTTCAATATACGTGAGCATAATAAGCCCTCCAAGAGTAACTGGAGTGCCTCATCCCCACCACACCACCGCTAAAGATATGCCATATCTTATAAGCCATTTTTCAATGGTCTCAAAAGCACCGCCGATGGATGGATAAGGGATAAGGAAAGAAAACAAGGTAAGGAATTTTGTTAACTCCTCCAAACAGAGTGTATCAACTAAATTTGCCCTGTGCAATCAATGTTATCACATTGTTTGAAAAAAAACATTCTGATGATGGGCGAGAAACCGGTCGATGATCACAAAAAAGAAGCAGGCTATCACGGAAAATATCTCTTAATATTAGATAGTTTATCAATCCTAAATTTTGCTGAAATAGCCCTCTAAATGAAAACATAACGTTACCCCCATAACTCTCTAACAATCATTTTCTGAAAAAAAAAGTTCCATATGAAAGTGATCGACTCAATAGAAGTGATGTTTTGCTTTTTAGTGAAAATATCGAAAAACTGGAAAACAAAAAATACGCGGGCAATTTCCGTTGTCGACATTCGTCCATAAATTTCGGGTTAGATGTGATTGCACTGCCAAACGGAATATCAAATATCAGTTTCCTGGAGATATTTGTCCAGAATAACACACACACACTCTACACTGTTCATTCAAACATCCCATTTCTTATTAGACAGTTACGGCTGATAAAATCTGGCTGCATTCGAAAGTATCCCCCTTATTAATATACATTACGAATATCTAACTATTAAGTAAAATAAGATTTAGTATACAAGATAATCAGACGGGCAGACGAAATGTGATGTAACAGATTTAATATTGTAGAATAATAACATTGTTGTAATTTAATAATATCATACTTAGTAAGTACTAAAACAGTGGAGCGGGTCGATCTGACATGGGTCGGACAGTTCCTGGCGGAGAAAGGATGTACTCAGAGCCACATGGGGGTAGGCCTCATACACAAGATCCATAACACGTTATAATCAAGCGTACAGAAATTGTGCATGTTGCGTAACAGAACACAAATCGGTCGGAATGTGATGTGCATTGTTCATAATCCGGTCCTCCAGTCTAGTTATGGCAGAGATGACGGCCATTATGATGTGTAGTTTACACATACGTAACACTATCTGGTCGCATTATCAGAGCTACACAATCCTGGAGTCAGTACAGTGAGACAAATAATACATTTACATAGTTCTGCTACGAGCATTAAACGATCCGATTAGTCCAGACACTCTAATGAAGATCACTTCAATACAATTCCAAAGTATCTGTGAATTCATCCTCATCTAACAAAGTAAAACAAAATTTGATTTTAAAATCTCCCAAGATTTTCTATTAATACAATTTTCTCAGTTTGAACTGACGAATTTCCTCAAACTTACAGTTTTTACTGTAAATTATGGTTAATACTAAAGATCTTATGGTGGACCAGTTCACCATACAGATATGTCACCTTAGATTTCAATCTATCGTTACAAAACCGCCTAAAATAAACTTTCTCCCTTTAAAACCTTTTAACTAATTTATTTTCCCTGCGCCATGACTTCGGCTATTCAGCTATTCTGTATTGCGCGGGCTAGTATAAAATAGGCTGCGCTTGCTATTGATTTTCGTTTAGTTGGATATCCAGGAGGCACGTGAGAACAATCTCGGACGCGAACAACTTCACCCTCTTTTAAATAGATATGGTAGATCTACCACATGTAGTTTGTTTACCAAGTTTAAAAGAAAATCGTTAGAGTGGTTATGGAGAACACCATCTACAGAAAATCGTTAGAGTGGTTATGGAGAACACCATCTACAGAAAATCGTTAGAGTGGTTATGGAGAACACCATCTACAGAAAATCGTTAGAGTGGTTATGGAGAACACCATCTACAGAAAATCGTTAGAGTGGTTATGGAGAACACCATCTACAGAAAACCGTCAGCACTTGAGCAACTCCACGGTTAGTAGTTTTTCGTCGAAAGCTCTGTGTAAGATCAGACAATCGGAATTTTAAAACTGAGCTTTCTGCAACTTTTCGTTTCAGAATGATAATGTTCTCACATTCTCACATACACACTATATTATATAAATACTTATATATTTGCTGAATATGTGTTTGGGTCCGCAATGCTGGATAACATTCGAATTTTATCCTTCTTCATAGCTTGCTTCAATGTTTTCATTTTGGCCGGTTTCATATTTTCATCCAGAGAAGGTTTACAATCAATTCGTGAGAGAGAAGTTTACGAATTGATTGTAAATCTTTCTCTGTCGATGGATGAAAATCCGAAATCGGTCAGAACCAAAACATTGAAGCATGCTACGACTGATAAAAATCATAGAACTTATATTATATTTATATATATAATAATTATATAAATAGAAATTTCTTTAAAAACTTTTCAATCGTACTGAAAGTAATTCAAAACTCTACCCAATACTGAAAATCTGAACATAGACGGACAATACATAAGTCACTTACGCGGTAAGAGCAAGTTAAGAAAATAAATAAGAAAAAAGTAAATAAATGATGACAATCGTTTTTCAAGTAAATCCATTTAACCAAAGATTACTCGTTGGCTTCCTGCAGAAAGAAAAGAGATTAGTTATTTTTTCAAGTATCATGGCATTCCTGCGGGCAGTACGTTCAGTATACGATTTATAATCCAATCTATCGAGAACATCGCAAACCCAATTGGATTTCATACTTTTAGACTAAGAGATTTTGACTGACAAAAAATCCTGACCAAAAGTTCCGGTTGGATTTCCTTGGGAAAAATGGATAAGCCTGGAGTCACTGAACATATCCCCAGCCAAATTATTTGAACGCCCTTACACTGACATCCTCAACACTTATACGCGCACAGTCCCTTCAAATGGAAGTCAAATGGAACTATTTGGATTTAGCGACCCAGAATTTAGCAATGCCAGGTCACGCAATACACCGGACTTTCCCACTTGGAAACAAGGAGAGAGAAAAATCGCCAGCTATAAAAAGAAGTAGTATGTATGCTGTAACATTCAGAATTCTACAGCAGTTACCGCAGTTACTACATCAGCTGTTGCCGTTAGTCTCTTTCATTCTTTCTAGAGACGAATTTACTCTATGTACAATACAGGCACACAAGGGATCCACAATCTTTTAGATTCGCAGTGGATTTAGTATGTTCTGGAGATGCCGGATCCCTTGTGATATCAAAACGGAATGATGTTTGAGCTTTATGTTTTCATTTCTTGAGATAGGCTAATCACATATACAAAATGCGTACATACCATACAGATATGCCAAAATACGTACATACCATACAGACATGCCAATTTCTGAAAAATATTATTGAGGACTAATGATACTTGGATACAAGTACTTCCATTGAAAACTCAATTTAGAAATTTAACATTCAAGAAGAGAAAGTAAAAATTGTGTTCTGTAGGTGAGGGCTGATGGGAAGATCATCGTAACGGAGTATTATGTCGAAGGATGTGAGTAACTAGGTAGGAAAAACAAAAACACTAGTGTTCAAACACTCTAATGATGTAGAGTACTAGGTAAGCAACTGAAAGCGCAGAGAGAGAGATGTGGAGGAAGTAAATCGAACAACAACAACAGATGTAGATGTGGAAGGGAGTTAGAGGTTGAAGGAATGTCCCTGTAGAATATAGAGTTACATCTAATAGATAGGGAGAACTGGCAGCTAGATGAAATCGTAAGATGCAGTAGTACAACTGGAAGTGGCCCGAGGCTAAACGTGGACTGCCAAATACAATAATAGAGAAACGAACATCTGAATAAAACATATCCTACCAACATCCCACCAGCCGCCTCCAGACAAATCCCCCCATCAGCTAAGGTAGGAAAACAAACAAACGGAGGGCCACACCTTTCTTCAACAACCTTAGCCCACAGTCCCGGGGGTATTGTTTTACAGTCTGGCCAGTATCCGTCCCTAACTCTCGACAGCAGGCCAGGGTTGTAGATTTGTTTGTCTGAGACAGACAGACGTGCAGCTCAAAGAAGGGAGCAGTTTGTAGACAAAATGAAGTACTCATTGGGAGCGTATGTTTTTCTGGACGAGAGAACTTTTTAGTAAATAATTCTTTACAAAAATTTGCTGTCACATTTCATAACGACCAAATATTCACGCAGTCTAACTGTCCAGAAACTTTTATTTTCCTCGCCCATAATCCAATATAGCTAAAACAATACGTTCAAATTAAAGAATACATGAAATAGGAGTAAAAATGGGCGAGGGCAGAAGCACCTACTTTACTATTAACATTTTTTTAACTAATATAAATTTAGCAGTTATAAACGGGACGGGAACGAGGACCTTCCAGTTACAAGTGCAAGCTCATAACCACTACATTAAACCCGCCCCTTTTATAAACAATATAGTAAAACGATTTGCAGATCTAAGATAACATACATCAGGTGAGCAACTCTCAAACGACTTACTACTCCTATTACAATATTCTTATTGGCAATTTTCTTCAAACCTTTGTTTTATTAACATCTTTTTGGACCTTAAAATCACATATAAATATTTGACGTTAAAGGCAAATAAGACTGTCGCCAAGCTCTAAAAATGTCTGGTTAAGCAATTTAGTAGAAACCTAATGATCACTCTCCAGAATTCTGAAAAATCACTTTTCCGGAGGAAAAAAATTCTAATAAAAGTGATAGGTTCAAGTTTTAGGAAAAACGTAGGCGTTGGCATGAAGATTCTGAAAAGCTCAGAAACCTAATTCGTAAAGTTAATCGATTTTCTTGAATGTTATTGTGGATGGATGCGCAGAGCTGGAAAGCATCAGGATATTTTCCGCGATAGCGGGAATTTGAAGCGAGAGCGACCTTTCCTTTAAAGGCAGTAACAAAAAGAAAGAAAGCAAAAGTAACTCACAAAATTTTCTCTTACTGCAGTGCTCTCATTCTGATTAACAAAATTTGCTTAAAACAATTCACTTTTAGCATACAAATCTTTCTGGAAACCTGATCTTTCGAACATCCTAGGGAAGTAGTGATGTTAGATTTCAGGAATTATTGAGGCTGCACTTCAATATTTATTCATATTATAAAATATGTCACCCTATTCCTAATAAAAGAATTACAAAATACTGCACTCTAAGGATGGCTGATTTACTTAGGTCGATAAAGCCAAGAGAGGAAAAAACTTTTCAGATAAAGTAAACATCAAATTGTTAACCAATGAATTCTGGCAAATATTCTAGCCGATGACCAAAATGGCCAGCCATAACATGCCACATTGCTACATCTACCATTTTTCGAAAGAAATACTGCCGATGGTCAGCTGGCAAATAATAAACCGTTTGGCTATAGAGAGACAGCCTCTACCTGGCAGCGGTTAATGTTGGGAAGTATGGGGGATATAACTGTAGGGATCACCGTGTAGATCGTACTTTATACATTCTTTCTCAGGCTAAGAGAGCCCTAGCATAGCAAGAAGTAGGTATTTACACTAACTCGACTTACACACACACAGTCAAACGGACGAGAGCTGGCTGGCTGGCCGAGGAAGTATGACGGTAAGAAAAGGAGATATAAATGGATACGCCAGGGGCTTATCTCACAATCCACCATGAAATATTGCCTGTAAACTTTAATTTTTCTTTTCTTTCTAGAGTTTTTTAGCGCGAAATAACGGAGCGTAGTAAAGAGAAGCAGGGGTGCCAACCAACTTCTGCAGTGGAATATATTTACATTAGTATATTTTTGAATTCATTACGGCAGCTGTAAGCGGCATATACTAAACCCGCACTGCTCAAAGTCCTCTCCAATATATAGTAAGGCTGATTATGCACCGAAACTTCATCAGCCAATAAGATTTCACTACTTTAAACTTAGCACCGTGATAACAGAGTCAAAATCAGCAAGTGATTTTTTTTTTTGTTCTCGATTTTAGGATGATAAATTACATTTAAGCTCGAAATTTGATCCAAGTCTCTTGATTTCTAATGATGAATAATTGCATGAACCATTCAATATATTTGTGTTGCATTTTTGCAAGGGAACTTATGACATTTCACCCATGGAACATATATACAAAAACATCAATTTCGCCGGAGAAATGTTTCAAGTAAAAATGATGAGCCTATATGTCTGCAGTTAGTATGAGTACATTAAAGAAAATCATAAAGTTGAAATAACGATTGAAATATTTGCAGAAAAAGCAGGAAAAAAAATTAGTAAAAATGCAGATGGATTATGACTGAAACTTTATTTTCAGATGGTATATTACTACCTAAACGGGAACACTTAGTTTTCATTAGTTGTGAGTTTTCGTATTAGCGAACAGTTTGTGCACATGCACACAAACTATTCGCTAAAACCCAATAAAAGAAAGTAACAAAGTCAGTCGATTGCATTTTCAAAATTGCAACATTCTTTAAGAATGCTGAACATCGACTGCATAAAAAGATTGCAACAAGAACGCTGACATATACTTTATTCATTTAAAATCTCCCGACAGAAGCAGCGTCTAGTCTCTTCATTCAACTCGGTTATGGTGCATATTTTACTGATTTTCTTAAATAAAGAAGTCAAATGTAGGGCATTTTTTTAAACAACTTCTTAGCGAATGCAACAGAACTAAATCTATTTTGCAAAATCTGAGCATAAAGAAATCATTTAGTATAAAAAATGAGAAGTAGCTAACTCCAGGTGAAAGTGTTAAATGTTGCAGAAGACATCAACTGTGCGATATTTTGATGAGATTAAAAAGTTCTCTGAAAACGAGTCTTTATATTCCAAAGATACTTAATTGAAAATGGATAGAGACGGGTTTAATTAGACAGAAATCATATGGGCAAAGTGATACAGCTGTTTGAGTTGGCAGTCTTAATACATAATATACAGGAGAACAATCAGTATTAAATATCAAAGTTCTTTTCTCAGTTTATGACAAAATTAGTTTGTTATAATAAATACAAATGATAATATAAATTAGCTGTAGTCATATTCTTGCTTTACGTATGTTAGCAAATGAATGTATAGTAATATCCAATATATAGTAAGTTTTCAAGATGGCGGTGAATGAAGACACACGCATTCAAAGTGCTCTTAGTTTAGTGGATAATATAGTTACAACAAGTAAATTAAAAAGTGAAATGAAAGACAATTTAAAATCTGCAGCTATTACAATTATGGAAGTGTATAATGAAATGATAAGTGAGATACTGAAGTTACGAGAAAAGGTAAAAAACTCCGAGGTTATACCGGTTACAAAACCAATGTACAAAGAAGCATTATCAGCCGGAAAATCAAAGGTCAGTACACCTAAAAATGTTTTTAAAGTAATAGTTAAACCAGTTGAAAACATGCAATCTGAAGAATCAAAAAAACTTTTGAAACAGAGGTTAAATCCAGTAAGGTTAGGAATAGGGGGTAATAGAATGGTAAGCATATCAAAAGGCGGCTTTTTATTCAAAATCTACAAAACAAGAAAGTGAGAAACTTTGCGCTGAAATTAATAAAACTTGTGGAGATATTGCGGAAATGCGTGCGGAAATTGGAAAGAAATTTAGACCCCGTATGATCGTTTACAATATTCCAGAAGAAATCAATAAAGAGAATTTTGTGGAGGTATTTAATGGTCAGAACCACGAATCTAATGATACCATTAAGAAAACTGGCTTTAATAAAAATGTTAGGCATGTTGGATAATAAATTGGTTGATTTGTCGAACTAATCGATAAATTTAAATCGAGGAAGGTAAAAGAATGGTTCATGAAGAACGCTACGTTTGGGAACTGTACTGGTTTTTTTAGTGTGGTGTAAACTAATGTGTAATTCTGTTGTATAATTCGTTTATCTGTTTTATAAGCTGTTTAAAGCAAATGATTACTGTGTTCTGAAGGATTTGTATTCTTTTATTTCTAACAATTTGAAATATAGTGAATCTTAATTAAAGCTGCGTTCTATTCTAATGTACCAAAACATTTGTGAGACTTTTAAACTATATATATATATATCAGTAATTCTGATTTAAAACTCGTAATTTTAAAAGTAATATGATTGGATTATTTAATATTTTATAGTAGTAATATTTTATATCGACAGTATGTTTTAAGTTGTATTTTCAGAATAACAGCATTCCTTTTATAGATTCTTTGTATGTATAATTGTTTTATTGTTGTTTATTAGTTAGTTTAATCTGATTTTTTTGTGTTTTTTTTTTTTAATGTATTTATTCCTTTTTGTAAATCTCTTATTGGATCATAATGTCTATACTGATCAAGAAAAAAGCGGCATATTGCTCGATATTTACAAAAAAAATTAATGAAATTGACAGATTTAATTGATAAGAAGGAGGTTTGACCTTGTTGAAGTAAAGGCTACTTTTCAGATGTTGGAAGACAAATATTTTCAGTTGTTGGAAATTGATAAGGAGGTGATGGAGGAGCTACTAGACAAAGGTGATAAAGAGGTAAATGTTGAGAAGATGATATGGAAAGGTCGGATGAGTATAAATTTAATTTCTTTAGAATTAAGTCTAAGGTAGAAGACATGTTGAAAGACAGGGAGACGGCCAATTCTTCTTCCCAAAACATTTCCTTACGTTTGCCCAAGCTCGAATTGATTAAATATGATGGTGATATTGCCAACTGGATCAGCTTTTGGTCTCAGTTTAAACAAATTGATGAAACTTCTGATTTAAAACCTGAACGGAAATTTCAGCATTTGATTCAGTCCACTAAACCTGGCTCCAAAGCTCGTACCCAGATTGAGAGTTTTCCTCCATCGGGGGATAATTATGCCAAAGTAATTAAATCGCTGAAGGAGAGATTTGGTCAAAAGGATCTCTTGGTTGAATTTTACATTAGACAATTGATTAAGTTAGTAACTTCAGGAGAAAAACTAAAGTTGGACAGTCTTTACGGCAATTTGAGAAGTCAGTTAGGGGTGCTGGAGACATTAGGCCTGGGGACTGATAATTATTCGTCAATACTGTTGCCATTAGTAGAATCATACTTGCCAAAGGATATTCTTAAAGTGTGGCAGAGAAGCGACAGCCGAAGCAACTGTGGATCATTGAGCGAACAAATGGAGGGCTTGCTACTTTTTTTAAAAAATGAAGTGGTTAGTGAAGAGAAATTAAATTTGGCCTTTAGCAAGGTTAACACCGGGAAGAATAACCATTATAATGGAATTTCTGGTGAAGGCAATAAAAACGTTTTTCTACGGCGGTGGCATTAGCAGACGTTCATTTAATAGAGAAATGTGCGTTTTGTGACAAAGGGCACAACTCGCTGGAGTGCTATAAAGCAGTACGGATGTCTCTTTCTGAGAAAAGGAATATTTTGGCCAGCAAGAAACTTTGCTATTCGTGTGCTAAAGCTGGACACACTTACAAACAATGCAAGTCTAGATCCAATATATGCAAAGGGCGACATGTCTCTCTGTTATGTTTCAAAGGAAGTTCCATGGGCGGAAAACCTGCTAAGGAAAGGGCAGTAGTTGAGAGCCACGAAGTGGAATTATTGAATTGTACATTGTCTGTCTGTACTAGTGATCAGGTTTATTTGCAATCCTTTCTCGTTTATGTGAGAAATGGAGAAAATATTAAAAGGGTAAGAGATTAAAAGATGGACTGCGGGTCTCACCGGTCATATATATTACAAGGCTTGGCTAAGGAACTGAATTATCGTCCGGTGGAAGTAAGATCAGTAATTCATTGCACCTTTGGTGGTATGACCTCGGGTCCTGTAAAACATAAATGTTATAAAGTACATTTACTTAGTCTGAGTAAAGATTTTGCTTATTGTTTCCAGGCACTAAATAAAGAGGCAATAGCTCCCAGTATTGCGGCTATACCAGAAGGATGTGACTGGGAAAACGAGCTTCAAAGGCACAACCTTCGTTTGGCAGAGGATACTTGTGGTCCCATCGAATTGCTTATAGGTGGAGATATAACGGGAAAAATATGGACAGGGAAAAAGAAAACGTTGATTATAGAAGTTGCCAGGGATGACAACCTTGGGCATTATATGCCTCACAGGCCTGTTATTAAGGAGTCGAGTGCAACTACAAGGATTCGTCCTGTTTTTGACGCATCGGCCAAGGTTGCAGGCTATCCGTCCCTCAATGATTTATTAGAAGAGGGGCCTAATTTAATGGAATTGCTGGCCATTAATTATTATTGCTACCAATATATTATTACGTTTCAGAGAAAATGAAATCGGCATAGTAACTGATATAATGAAAGCTTTCCTACAAGTGGGCATCAAACCGGAAGATAGGGAATACCTTAAATTTTTGTGGTGGCATGAAGCTAAATCCAAATTTATTGCTATAAATGTATTGTTTTTGGAGTTAAAAGCAGCCCGTTCTTACTAGGTGCCGTGCTAGATTTGCACTTCGAACGATACAGGGAAAGAGTATCTGAGGGTATGGATGCCTTTTTTAAGAAATTGAGGAGGGGGTTTTACGTAGACATATTGGCAGTGAGCTTAGAATCCCAATAAGATGTGTCATCGTTTATTGACTTTGCCAAAAGGGTTTTACAAGATGGTGGTTTCGAGCTACGAGGTTGGGAATTCTCAGGTGACCAAAAGAAGCCTGGTGAATCTATGATCTTGGGGATGAAATGGGATACCCTTGAAGATTGTATATCTTTGAACCTGGATTGGAGGGAGCATTGTGTTAAAACGGAAGTTTCAACCAAAAGATCTGTTTTTTCTATGGCGCAGCGGGTGTTTGACCCCGTGGGCGTATCAGCACCGGCGACGCTATTTATGAAATTAATAATACTAAAAATTTGGGTGAAAAGGATTGGATGGGATGATCCCCTGGATGTAGAAACTCGACGTGTGCAGTTGAGGTAGGGGTACTTAGTGCGCATCTGTTGAAAAATATTAGAATCCAGCGCTGTATGGGGACTCTGTATAACCGCTCTATACATGTGTTCTGCGATGCAAGCAAGGAAGCTTATGCAGCTGTGATATTTGTTAGGAGTGAGGATAACGGTATTGGTGTTGTTCGATTGTTGTTAGCGAAAGCGAGAATAGCTCCCCTAAAGAGTTTATGTATCCCGAGGTTGGAGTTGATGGCAGCCATTATTGGTTCAAGGCCATTAAAACTGTGTTGGATGCATTGAGCTGGAGTACTACACCAACTTGCCTGTGGACTGATTCAAGTACGGTGTTGGCTTGGATCAGACGCCGGGAAGAATGGTCTGTATTTGTTCGTAACCGAGTTGAGGAAATTAGGGATACTACAAAAAACTATGTATGGAAACATATATCTGGGCGACTCAATTCGGCTGATCTGCTCTCCAGAGGTTGTAGTATAGCTAAGTTGATAGCATCAGAATGGTGGAAGGGGCCGAAATAGTTGAGAGAAAAGGAGGAATGTTGGCCCTTGTCTAAGTGTTCTTTCGAGGAGATTGAGATTGGGAAGGAAAGATTGAAAAAACAGGTAGCGCTGCTGTCGTCTACTAAGAGTTATGAGTGGCTATACTATTACTTCTCTAAATTCGAAAAAATAGTACGGATGGTTGGATGAATGATACGATTTATAAACAATTGTAAAACGAAAACAAACAGAAAGTTTGGAGAGTTAGAAGTGTCAGAGTTGTTAAACGCAGAACTGATAGTCATTAGGTTGGTACAAGAAGAGTCTTTTCAATCGTTAGATGATAAGAAATTATTGAATTACGCCCCTTTAAGGATTATATAGGGATTGTTAGGATCAAAACGAAGATTTGTGAACGAACTGATGAATCATTTGAATTTGTGACTCCCGCAGTTTTACCTCCGAATCACCCCATTGTCGAAAGGATGGTGTATGATACTAATTGTAAGTCTAATCATATAGGCGCTCTTACATTATTGGGTGTCATCCGCGAGAAATATTGGATTCCAAGGGGCCGACAAATGGTCCGTAGGATTGTATGTAAGTGTGTAGTCTGCCGAAGATTCAGCGGAAAAAAATTTTGATACTGTTTCACTACCCTTACCTGAGCCGCGAGTGCGAAACGCTGCAGTTCTCGAAGTCACGGGACTGGACTTTGCTGGGCCATTATACTTGCGGAATGGCAGTAAGGTATGGATCTGTTTATTTACATGCGCCAATTTCAGGGCTGTTCATTTAGAATTGGTACCATCATTGACACTGATACATTTATCCTAGCGTTACAACGTTTCATTGCTCGCCGTGGGAGGCCAAAAATAATTTTCAGTGATAATGGCACAAATTTTCATGGAGCCGACAATGCGTATGCTTGTGTGAACTGGGACCAGGTGTCTCTTTATGCTGGAGTGGATAGAATTGATTGGAGATTCAACCCGCCAACTGCATCTGGGTTTTACAACTTCGGACATCTTCTGGAATAATAACGCGCCCAATTCAACGAGTGTATCCGTTGGAGTTAGAAACGACTGGGGAAGAGGAGTCCTGGAAATCGATTGATCGTGATAAGGATGATCATGCCAATGAGAACTCAGCTGCTGAATGTCACGAATTGAAGGAAATCGGTTCAAAGGAGAGGGTTACAAGAAGTGGTCTGAGGATCGTCACCCCAAACAGGCTCAACTTATAATAATGAATCTGTCTGCGCTGGTGGGGAAGCTAGTGTAATTTTCGTCACGAATATTAGGTGGGAGAATGTTGGATAATTGGTTGATTTGTCGAACTAATCGATAAATTTAAATTGAGGAAGGTAAAAGAATGATTCATGAAGAACGCTACGTTTGGGAACTGTATGGTTTTTTTAGAGTGGTGTAAATTAATGTGTAATTCTGTTGTATAATCGGTTTATCTGTTTTATTAAGCTGTTTAAAGCAAATGATTACTGTGTTCTGAAGGATTTGTATTCTTTTATTTCTAACAATCTGAAATATATGAATGTTAATTAAAAGCTGTGTTCTATTCTAATGTACCAAAACATTGTGGATGTGATTTAACAAGGCATATGATTATAGAAGTTGATCCAGCGTTGCGTATAAGATTACTAAATTCAAAAATAAAATTGTACTGGTCTCTCTGTAGAGTTGATGATTATGTTTACATTAGTAGATGTTTCAAATGCTCCCGTTTTAGACATTTAGGAAATAAATGCGAAGGCGAAGTCACTTGCCCACTTTGTTCTGGGCCTCATGATATTAAAAGCTGTACAAAATCTGAGGATGAATATCGCTGTATTAATTGTAAACTTTTCAATGAACGACTGAAAGGCAAGTTGAAACGGGATGATAAACATTGCGCTCTATCACATAAATGTCCAACATATTTAGACAGTGTTGCCAGGTTAAAAGAAATGATTGATTATGGAAATGAATATCCCTAAGTGTGAAATTATGAATAATTATAAAATGATCGACACAAATGGTTTAAAATGTTTACAAGTAAACTTACACAAATCAAGAGCGGCAACAAACTGTTTAAATGAGATTATAACTAGATGGTCTGTAGACATAGCAATAGTTCAAGAACCTTATTGTCTAAAAGGAGTCGTCTCAGGATTTTACAGGGGTTGGCGAGTATTTCAATCTGGTTCTGAGAGAGCTGCTATTGTAATTGCAAACTCCTGTTTAGATGCGATGCTGCATCTAGAGTTAAGCGATGAAGATTTCGTATGCTTGGACGTGATGCACCAAAGTTTTCCAACAACTTATAAGTGCATCTGCGATAGCCAGAATATAAATAACGTTCTTGAAAAATTATCCAATGTTTTGGATAAATCACTGAATTTCAACAGAACATTAATAGGTGTTGACAGTAATGCGCGGTCAACAACTTGGTTTGATGTTAAAACTAATGGTCGAGGTCGCATTATGGAAAATTACATCTGTGCTAAGTCTCTGAATGTAATTAACGAAGATGATGGGAATCCGACTTTTCAGGCTAGAGGCCGTCAAAGTAAGGTGGATTTAACATTGTGTTCACCAGCCATGTTACGATTTATAAATTCATGGAAAAATAACGATGAGGAATGTTCTTCAGATCATCGACTACTCTCCTTTTCAATTTCAGGATGGGATGTCTCCCAATCAAATTCTCAACTTTCTAAAATGCAACCAGGTCACAAGTATAAAGTAAAATGTGCTAATTGGGAACGTTCGATAAATCGCTAAAAAAAGGTTTTTACAAAATGGTTGACCCGAATATTGGCTTTAATTCAATCGAAAACACTAAACTAATGGATAACCTTGTTTCTCAACATATTATTAACTCAAACAACTTGAATAGTGTAGTAGAATCCATGACCAATATTATAACAAATGCTTGTGATTCCAGTATTCCCAAATATACAAAACAAAACAAAGTTTCAGCAAAAAGAAGCGTTCCATGGTGGTCACACGAACTTACACTTACGAGGAAACATGTCAGGAAAAAAAGACGTCAATATCAACGAACTAGACGAGGTCAAGAAACGAGACAAAACAGAGAAAGCATCTACTATGAGGCTAAATTAAGATATGAAGCTGCGATTAATGATGCAAAGAAGAAATCCTGGAAAGTCTATTGCGAGTGTACTGACAAATTAAATCCTTGGGGCAATGTTTACAAGGCTACAGCTGGGAAATTAAGATCTCCGATAAAGCTGACCACGATAAGAAAAGAAGATAGAAGTTATACCACGGATATGAGGGAAACGCTTTCGGTCATTATGGATACTTTTGTGGTTACTGACGATAATAATGAAGAAGTGCATTTAGAAATAAGACAAGCAATCTCGCAGGACTCACAAACAGATGATGACAAAATATTTAGCACAAGGGAGATAAATGATACACTAGTTATGTTTGCTGAGAACAAAGCACCTGGTTGGGATGGATTCACGAGAAAGATCGTACAACGAGTGATTGATAATTTCCCAAATACGATTACTGCAATCTTTAATCAGTGCTTAATCCGTGGAGTCTTTCCAACAATTTGGAAAATATCAAACTTACTGGTTAAACCGGGGAAAGAATATACAGAAGATGCAAATAAGTACAGACCTATTAGCTTATTGCCAATTTTAGGAAAGGTCCTCGAGAAGCTATTGATGAATAGAATCCTTCACCAACTTTGGAGAAATGGATTATTATCACCCCTTCAATTTGGTTTCACTCCTCAAAAAGGGACAGTGGATGCATTATTGGCAGTAAAAAAATATGTAGAGGAACAACAAGCGAAGGGATATGATACATTGTTGATCTCATTGGATGTTCAAGGGGCATTCAACGCCGCGTGGTGGCCAGCAATTATATACCAGCTTCAGAAATGTGGGTGCCCCCGAAATCTTTTTGAGCTTGCAAGAAATTATTTTATTGGAAGGAAAGCAATCTTATCTAGTGCAACTCTGTCTATGGAAAGAACGATGGAAAAAGGGTGTCCTCAGGGATCATGTTGTGGACCCGGTTTTTGGATACTTATGTACGATCTTCTACTAAAGATAAATTATCCTGAGGGTGTAAAGGTCATAGCCTTTGCTGATGATCTTCTGGTGATGGTGTCTGGTAAAGAAGAATACGAATTGCAAATGAAAGCTAATCTAAGTTTACTACTTATAAAAGACTGGGCCTATCGGAACAAGATCAATTTTAATCCTGAAAAGTCACAATTAATGAGGATAACTAAACGTAGACGTGTCTTACCATTGAAGGTATTCTTAAAAGCAAAATTGCTGCAAGAAGTGCAAGAAATGAAGTATCTGGGTGCAGTCATCGATAAGAGATTTTCGTGGACTAAACATGTCTATTACATTACTGGCAAGGCTGCTCAGTTGGTCAATATTTTGAGTCGTTCTGCCTAAGTACATTGGGGAATAGGAACAGATGCCATTGAAATTATATACAAAGGAGCTATATTACCTATATTATCGTATGCTGTACCAATATGGTACGAGGCTATTGGCAAGAAATTTATTTTACAAAAGTTAAAGCGAGTGCAGCGTATGATAGCGATAAGAACAATCAGAGGGTACAGAACTATCTCTTATGATGCAGCTTGTATCCTAGAAAAAATCGTTCCAATAGAGATTAAATTAAAGGAATTTGTGGATAGATTTTATGCAACAAAGGATCGGGGGCACCAGAGATTATTGTACGTAGAACAACCTCTGTCTATTGGAAAGTGGCCGGATCCTACAGAATGTGCAGAAGTTGAAGAAGTAGGCGAAGATTACGATTTAGAGATATACACAGACGGGAGTAAGATAGATGGTCAGGTAGGAGGAGGAATAGTTGTGTATCAGCGAGGCGGACCAGAGGTGTGCTGTATTAAGATAAAACTGGTGTTCTAACAATCAGGCAGAGTTATTGGCAATATTAGAAGCATTGAAATGGTTGGCAGAAGAAGGGAATATTTGGAGTGATAAAAAATAGGCTATAATTACAACTGACAGTCAATGCTCTTTGGAACTGCTGCGGACTCAGTTTAAAAGGAACACTAACGCCCAACATATTAGAGAACTGTTAAGTAAGTTGAGTAATGAAGGTTGGAGAGTTGGTATTATTTGGGTGAAAGCACACTCGGACATACAAGGAAATGAGGCTGCAGATCAAGTAGCAAAAGCGGCAGCAAAGGATCATACGTTCCAGATTGAATACTGCTTAGTCCCTCGTACCTACATTTGGTACATGACATCAAGACAAAGTATGGAACGTTGGGAAACTCAATGGCAGCACTCACAAAAGGGCTCTCATAGCAGGAAATTTTTCCCGACTGTTGCTTCAAGAATGCAGTCAAATTTTCAAACCACCTATAATGTGACTCAAATGTTGAGTGGTCACGGTAAATGCAACGAATATTTGTGTCGCTTTAAAATAAAAAATGATTCTGCTTGCCCATGTGACCAAGTTTCAATACAGTCTTGGGATCACTTGCTGTTTAACTGTCGTCTCCTCCTGGAAAGAAGTAGATTCCGTTTGATTAGTGAGGTGACCACGAAGGGTGGCAGTTGGCCCGTGAGTCATTGTGAATGGGTGAAGAATTATTTACCTCAATTTGAAGAGTTTTTGAATAGAATCGATTTGGACAGTTTATGTATTTAATAACTTCAATGAGTTATAATATATATATATATTATGTGTGTGTTTGTAATTTGTTCATTATCATTATTATTGATTTATTTATTTATTTTAAATAAGTTTGTTTTGCTTTGATTTATTGATTTATTTATTTGTGTTTGTTTTACTTATTGTAGTGAGATCACTTATTTTATTTATACAAAAGTCACCGCAAAAATTTTGATTATTATGTCTGTTTGTTTATATATGATTTGTATCAGATTTGACTTACGTGTAATCTTTAAGGGAGCACGTAGTAAGTAAATAAAAAATAAAAAAAAATGAATATATCGGACCCACTGGGTTATCAGTTCTAAAATGATCTGCGAGAGCCTCGACAAATTCAGTGACCTGGCAGAAAATTTAGGGTAACATTCTTTTAGAAGCCGAGGCATGTTAGTAGTCCAGTGGAAGGTGATGAGATGGCCGAAGGAAGGTTAGCAACCCCCGCTTCATGGGACTGGAACTCCTTTGCGGGTAAGTGATAGGCTCTCCGAGAAAGCACTGTTTAGAAACAAACATACCTGTGATTGAGGATGGCTGAGACACTTCTAGACAGCTGTTACCGGAACCACTTAGAGATACTACCAATTAAATGTGTGAAAATTTCAATAAGATACTATCGAGTGACTGTATTACATTTGATATTTTGCTTGCTTTTTATATCTACAAATACAACCTCAACCAAGCAGAACATAAAATAGCAATTTAGCACATGTTCATCATTGATTACTAAATAAATTCCATTGTGATTTTAGAGATAGTGGTGGGGGAAGTGGAACATTAACTAAAGAGAGATAGGCGATTATTACAGTAAACGGAGCTGTCAGTGATGGCACATGTCAAGGAGGTAAATTTAGACTTAAATGACTAAAAAGTTGACAACTAAACATATGTAAATGTCGTTGCTAAAGACGCAAACATTTTGGAATTATTGGACCAAAGATACACCATCACTATGTCATCTAGGAATTTTTACTTTTTTTTTACGACAAAATGTTCAACAATATATTTCTATATTTTTTAAAAGTACTTGCAATTAAATCATTGTCATAATTTTTAGAAAAACTTCAAGCTAAATACTAAAAAATACTTGTGCTAAAAGTAATATTTGCTACCGTTGTAATTCACTCGGCCAATCATTCCCTCGCACGTCAATCAGTCGGCCAGTCATTCGCTCCGTACAGAAATGTACAAAACTATAACGGCTTAAAATTTACCTTTAAATAAATTTCCATTTTTTTTAATGCTGTTGGAAAAAGTGTTACTTGATTTTTCTCATTTTCACCGGAAATCAGGTGTGAAACAAACACACGACCTGTCTTGTTGCAATTATCACAATTCTAATTGACAAATTTTCTTCATACTTGGGATTTTGACTGTTTAATTAGAGTTAATAGATGGTGTTTTTTTTTTTTAGGATATACGAGCAATCTGAATTTTACCATACACCACCAGGCAGCGCTATCATCAACTCCCAACAATACTAATCGCTATTTTGCTGTGTCTGCCGTCTCAGCACCACCTAAAATCACTTCTTACTGGTAAAATATTTTAAGTGAAAGCGCCAGGATGTATATACACTGATGGTCAAAATTAGCGCACCATTCAATTTTTATTTAGTTAAAATTAAATAAATTATCTTCCCGATTTTGTTTTGGTGAACTATTGATATTTGGGTGATATCAGAGTCAATATAAACCATGAATAATACTTTCTTTACTCTTTAATCCCATTTTCACAAACATAGCCTTTGACCCGACCCATCCAATCTACACATAAAATTTATTCTAACTCATTCTTTCTCTTTACCCTGAACTTTTTTGTTTTTTATCTTTGTGCATTTTAAAAAGAATTTTGTTCAATGGCCGCAGTAAGTAATTTAAGTGAACATGATTGCGTTAAAGCTGTGACTTTGCTAGAAAAAGGGTACAGTCAGCGTGAAGTCGCTAGGAGACTGGGCGTACATCACTCGTCTATAGGCAGGGCTCTAAAGCGATTTAGGGAGACAGGAGGTCATTCAAGAAGAGAGGGGCAGGTCGGCCTAGGTGTACAGCAGAGAGAGACGATAGGTACATCCGGCACCTGGCTTTGAGAAACCGGAGCATCACGGGAAATGAGATAAAAAGTCTCATAAGGCAGGTCCGAAATGTTTCCATTTCCAGCAGGACTGTTAGAAGAAGACTTAACGAAAGTAACCTTAGAGCCCGACATCCTGCTCGTGGCCCTCTCCTTACCACAGTCAGGCAAAATCCACAAAGTGACCAGGCTTCAGTTTGCACGTGAACATGTGAATTGGACTTTAGACAAATGGAAGAGAGTGCTCTTTACAGATGAGGTGAGAGTGGGTTTAAATTCTTCAGATGGCAGTAATTACACATGGAGACGCCCAGGAGAGAGGTACGCGCCATGCTGTATGCTCCCTCAGGTGGCATTTCGTGGGGGCTCACGGATGTTCTGGGGTGGCATTTCCTTCGATGGTCGTACTGAATTGGTTGTTGTGCGCGGAAGGTCTTTAACGTCTCAGAGGTACTTAGGAAACATAATCGAAGAACATGTAGTGCCATTTGCTCCTTACATCGGCAGGGATTCTTATTAATGGATGATAATGCCAGACCCCACAGAGCACGAATTGTTGCTGAGTACCTGATTGAGGTTGGGATTGAGCGTATGGTATGGCCACCACGGAGTCCAGACTTGAACCCAATTGAACACGTCTGGAACCAACTTAAGCGAAGAGTACGACGTCGGAATCCGTGTCCAAGCACCCTTGATGAATTGGAAAGGGCTGTTGTAGAAGAGTGGGACAGCATTCCTCAGGATTTCATCCAAAACCTCTTCCAATCTATCCAAAGGCGTTTAAGAGACGTAATTCGTGCCAGAGGAGGAAATACCCAGTATTGAGAAGGTTTTCTTTAAAATTTTTTTTTTTTTTAAGATTTTTTTATTTTTACGTTTATCTTTTTTTTTTTTTAAGAGTTTTTTTAAATTCATTATGTACCTTTGATTTACCTATGTAAAATACAATTTCGTTTTCAAATGACTTATTTTTTCAACCAACAATATTTTTAAAGTCCAAAATTTGCACAAATTGAAAATTATAAAAAAAATAAGGGTGGTGCGTTAATTTTGTCCATCAGTGTATATTCAATTTAGCATTGCACGTTTAAATAAAATCTATGGATACATATTTTAGAGAAAATCTTAATACCATTCCATAAAGTCGCACTTTCAGGTAATCGACGTTCTTCAAACTGGGATATACACCACTGAACTGTACTTCAGAGGAAAGTTTTACGTTCTTCCTATCCCAGAAATCAATTATCCTGAAATAATACAATGGCTAAAAAAAAAAAAAATTTGCAGTTTAATGAAAATCGCAAATATTTGAAAAAAGATAAACCATTCAGTCAAGTCGCAACGTATAAAATTTTGGCAGATACTTTCTTAACGGATCCAGTAGGGGAACATTATAGATGAAACGTCAAGATTGTGCTCACGCCGATCTTTCATTTTTCCATTCTATTGTTCACTTTTCACACACACACCAAAAACTGCATTTGCATATCTGTATCTAAAGAAAAATCGCTAAAAACATTTTCCTTTTCACTCAGAGAACCTCACAAATGCATTTCCGAGTAAAATTTAATTTCCTTAATTTAACATAATCCCAATAATTCCCATAGTCCGGTATATTTGTATAACCGGGCTACATGCACGTGTCTACTTGGTTGTAAATTCCTTGCCACGGACCAAAAAATTCCATACTTTTTTTTTTTTTAGTTTTTACCCCGTTATTTTCTATCTTCTATTAACATCTAAATATTTATCTTTAATTACTTGCTGTTAAGAGAATTTAAACATTAAATCAAAATTTTGAATAAAACACTCAGAAAATCAGTAAAAGAAAATTGTATGGGCATTAGTTTAGCAGCCTACCCATTTCACCGCTACTGTCAGGGTTGAAGAAGTTGTGTGAAATTTGAAAGATGGCTCCTCCAAAAAAAATTCCACTTGTATTAAAGTTTTTAATAAATTCGTTAAGCAAGCAATATAACGCATGAGTGTTAGGAATTCCCTTCAATCTTGGAATTGCTTTCTTACCAGCAACATGTGGTAAAGTGTGGCAGCTGATAACAGTTCCCTTATGCTCTTTTTGGATTTCCCAGCCAAACAATCGCTACAACTAATGTTTTTAAAAAGGACAGTTCCAAAGGAGATGAACAAGTAACCTCCATACTTTTATTTATATCGATTATCTAACTCTAGCATTGTGTCTTGCCGCACAAATTTGCAGATAAGTTAAAAAGTTTAGAAAGCATACTGGTTATTCCCTCACTTTTTCTAATTTATCCAACATATCTGCACGTCCGTCTGTATCTAATTTAACATCATCACTACATCTCTCATACAATGTTTTCCGTCATTTCACACTAATTATATTTCTAATTTTCTTTGGTCATTATTTTATTCTGTCCGTGACGCGTTGAGTATTCTAATTGGAAAAAAAAATATTGCGTTTGAAATTTCCACAGTCAAAGTTCGAAATTATTGAAATATATTATTAAAAAGAAAAGTCTTCCAAGTAATATGCAGAATTTAAAATTGACCCTTTGTAGTTTAGAAAAAACTCATGAGCAGAGTTTTTCCGCTGAACATACTTTATTATCAATTTTCTCGGATCGTTTTTGTGATGATGTAGTTCAAACAGTATAGATTGAACATCCACTATTCTTTTGTTCTTTAAGTTCTTGTTTTTCATAATCTGTTTCAATTCTAACAAAAACTTGTTCATCACTTTTTCTTTAATACCTGCGAAGAAGGCAATAAATTTGTTCGAAACGATGGCTGTAATCTGAAAATGTTTTTTATGACCTCTCTTATGCTGTATTTATTACATGCATACAAAACTTTTTATTATATTTGAAATATTTTCCGGAAAATTGTATTTTTGGGGCGCTTGTATGGAGCTGAGACATTAGGGAGCTGAGACATTAGGGAGCTGAGACATTAGGGAGCGAATAGGGAGCTGAGACATTAGGGAGCGAATAGGGAGCTGAGACATTAGGCTTCCGGAATTGAGTTTTCACCGGAAATACATGTTTTGAGATCCCATGAGAAGTAAAAAATGTATTTGAGTAATTGCTCTGTATTTATGTATATCTATTATGTGTGTGTGTGTGTGTTTAGTGAGAGAGAGAAAGTGTGTGTGGGTAGTTTGTCTCAATCCACCACGAAGAATCAGTCTGTCCGTGGGTGTATTTTGTTCAACGTAAATAAAAAACAAAAATATCACAGAAATATCTAACCTGATATTTTATTTAGATAAGACAATAAATGTTAATAATGTTTCGATCAAATCGGACAACTGGAAGTACCACTTGAGTGAATGGATTTTACAGTTCCCAATTTTCTCGAAAATTTTCCAACTGTTTTCTAAACTGTTGTTTAACCTTGTTGTACCAAACACATGAAAGGACAGAACTTTTCCATCAAAGATTTTTCCGGGGAAATTCATTTTAGAGGTGCACTGTATATAACCTGCAGGCTCATACCCAATGCTTCATAATACTGTACATAGAGGACCTCAAATATATATATTTTGGTGAAACAGTAATTTCGTCTGGCTAATTTTAACTATAGCTTTCATGACAGGTGCCTAGGCATTTTAAACAGTTTAACGCTTGTAGTATTTCCTTTATCAACCATAAGAAGCGCGAGAGCTGGTTTACAGTTTGACGTAATAAATATAAGATTGTCATTACAGATTTATAAGTTCGTTGTTCGCTAACAGTTGTCTAGTTTTTGTGCCACCGAAACTCCACTGAACTTCTGTTAAAATATTAAAAACTCTGTCAAAATCCCTTTCAAACTTTACTAAAACTATCAATATATTCTAAAGTAATTCTATGCATAATTTCCCCTTATCGATAATCTTATTATGACTAACTAGACATTAATTTCCTCCCGCAGTAGTTAAATCGCATTAGGAAATCGACATATTAGTACCTGTACAGACATCAACTTCAATGCCATCAAGCTGTACATACATCGAAACATAGTCCAATTAACTTGCACGGATTGAATTCAATATTTCAATATCATTAAGAGAGCGAAGGGAATTGACAGTATTGCTCAAAATTTAACTAAGATAATCGATAAAGTTCACTAAGAAACTTAACAAGCCAATCAGATTTCACTACTTCCAGTTTTTCAATCAATCAGATGCTATGAAACGGTGAAAATACTCCTAGTTCTAAACTAGCGCTCAAATTACTTTACTGTTTACAATTTCAAATTTTAATTAATTGTCGCGATAAAAGGTGATAGATTTCTAAAATTCCAATAAAATAATAGACAATAATTATAATGATTAACTTAATTAAAGCTTGCTTACAAAATGAGAATATAACAATTCCTGCAAATCAGCTGATGATCAGTGTATTTAGTAACCGAAATAAAGATTAATGGACAGCTGTAGTGTATGAAGGCGGGCAATGAAGGAGAAGAGCAGAACAAAGGAATGGCATGCCATAACAGCGCCTGTTCATCGCAAGAAGACTTACTAAGTACACGGCACTTCCACTTGGTTAAGTTTTAGAGTAGAGAACATAATTAGATTGTTTAAATATAATTCTGGCAAATTATTTAGAGATGTTGTAAGCTTCCCATTCTTATTATACAAGCTGAGAACCTCTGTATGTGTTTAGCAGATCATATTATTAATATTATTCATGTGTGGGAGGGGCCAAACCTGCTATTCAAAGCCCCACACGCACATACTAGGGCAAGGTGAAAAGTTCTCGGCTTAGCCCATAGATGGCACTGCTAAAAATAAAATTACTGTTTTTTTTGTTGGCACACTTGTTGCAAAAGTAAATACCAAATGTGAATTTGATCAGACAAATAGTTTGTTTTATACTGCCGTTTAAAGTAAGTGTGCTATGTGTTTTTGACAAAATGAATAAACTTGAATACCGTCCCGTCATAAAATTCTTCGTTTTGGATGGTGTATCGCCAACAGAAATTCATCCAAAGTTGGTGAAAATGTATAAGGAGTCTACATCTTCGTTATCTACAGTAAAAAAATGGGCAGCTGAGTTTAAACGTGGCCGTACATCGATTGAAGACGATCCACATGAAGCACGGCCAAAAACTGTAACTACCGAAGAAAATATAGAGAAGATACACAATATGATTCTAGATGATCAACTATTAAAGGAGTATGAAATAGCTAAGGCTGTACGAATTTCAGAAGAAAGGGTACACGAAGAATTCAATATGAGAAAGCATTGTTAAGATGGGTTCCGCATTTGTTAAATGCTGGTCATAAACAAAAGAGGAATTGGTTTTTCAGCAATGTTTGTCCCGTTTTAAGAAGAATTTTATCGTTCTGCGCCGATTTGTTACGATGGGTGAAACAGGGTTCATTACTTTACACCTGTGCGAAACAACAGTCCAAGCAGTGGGAAGCCGGTGGCTCTGCACCGAAGAAAGCAAAGACAATTTCATCGGCTGGAAAGTTTATGGCTTTTGTTTTTTGGATTCCAAAGGGATTCTATAATTGACTAACTGCCAAAGGATCAAATAATTAATGGGGAATACTACGCATATCTTCTTGACCAGCTAGATGAAAAAATTAGAGAGAAATGGCCTGGTTTGCAAAAGAAAAAAATCCTCTTTCACCAGGACTATGCACCCGCCCACAAAGGCGCTTTGGCAATGCGATAATTGAGGGATTTGAAGTATAAATTGTTGGAAAATCCCCACTATTCGCCAGATTTGGCTCCCTCTGACTTTCACTATTCCCATACCTTAAAATTTATGGCAGGAAAACGTTTTGGGTCAAATGAAGAGGTGATAACAGCGCTAAATGGATATTTTGAAGACCTTCCAGAATCCCACTTCACGGACGGAATCTGGTTATTGGAGAAACGTTGGACAAAGTGTATTGATTTAAAGGACGACTATATTGAGAAATAAATGCATTTTTAGAATAAACGGCCGACAGCGTTTCACCTTGCCCACGTATTGCTATCACAAGAAAAACAACAACAAACCGGGTGTGGAACAAATATCCGTGTCTAACCCATCTCAGATTTACCGCAGTTCCAACAAATCGCACCATGTTCTTAAAGGGAAATAGCCTAAGCTCTTCCGCAGACATCCTGTTCCGACTAAAGGTCCTGAAATTAATGTGCTCACAACTCAAGCAATCTGTGAAAAGATGGATGCGTATTTCCTTCTCTGTCTCACAGATTCTACAAAAGGGATCTGGCTTGAGCCCCATTATGTAGAGGTGTCTCCTTAAATCTCAATGCCCAGTAAGCGAACAACTAGATCTTAGGCCTAAGCCACAAATTGCCCAAAACCCCCAAGGTCAATTTTGAAGTGTTTCAAATAATGAATTTATTTGCGTGAATTTTAAAGAAAATCACAAAAAATTGGAAAAAGAAAAAAGAAGCAGAAAATGAGTACATTGGCTGAACCTTCGCCTGAAAATCTACGATTTTCCGTGCTTCTTTTGGGTTATTTTGTTCAAAGAGATAGCGACAATCTGTTTCCATTAGTACGAGTATAAAACATATTTTTAGTATTCAGGGCAGCTCAAAACAGTATATCCGGTGAAAACTCAATTTGGAATATTTGATACGATGGGAACACTTCCCCTAACAGCACTAAGAGAAGATAAAAATAAATCAAACGAAAGAAGTAATTGTAAAAACTCAAAAAAAAGCACGTACTTGCTGTATATAGATATACTACACGACCAGACATGTAGCATTCATTTTCTAGCGCACACGTGCTCTGCTCTAGTTGATCGAGAGCCCGATAGAGGGTGTACTGAACTGCCAGAACAGTATGTGACATTCAATTTTTTTTTCATACCTATAAGTGGAATAGTGTAAACGGTAGTGACGGTAGTAGCGCCACTTAGTGTCTGTCTGTATGTGCAATAGAGAAACATTTGTTACTCGGCATCCTCTCTATATTGGCAGCGAACACAATTAATCACACTGCACTTTACTGGAGCCCAATCCAGTTCATCCCCCCACCACACCAACAACTTATAACCTCCCACCACTGCTGCGGCGAGTATATTTCGCATCGCACACAGTGTGCTCAGTGATTAGCTCAGTAACAGCTGTACATGGCAGGTTACTTCCAATACTAATTGCTGTTCGTAATAATCAGTATAGAATACTCTCCATGCTCAATATATTTCCTAATTCTATAAAAATATGTGGTGTGAAACACTCACCCGACTCTCTCTTACTGCAGTTCACACACCCGACTCTCTCTTACTGCAGTTCACTCACCCGACTCTCTCTTACTGCAGTTCACACACCCGACTCTCTCTTACTGCAGTTCACTCATCCGACTCTCTCTTACTGCAGTTCACACACCCGACTCTCTCTTACTGCAGTTCACTCACCCGACTCTCTCTTACTGCAGTTCACACACCCGACTCTCTCTTACTGCAGTTCACAGACAATATTATAATTGACACATTTTCTACAAACTTATCATTTTTACTAAATTGCTTCAATTTTATTTCATAGGGAGAATCTAAACTTAATAAGGTGACTTGTTTGAGGAAAGTAGAACTCCCCCCCTCCACTTAAACTTCTTTGAATGAACTTTCTCGGAAAAAGTGGCACAAAGAAAATAAAGAACGTGGATACCTAAGATCATCGGTACCAGTACATTCCTACCCGGAAGCGGCGTAGGAAACAAGCCTGAAAAGCCTAAGGGAAAGACTTGGGAAAGCCTAAGGGAAAGCAGACAAAAAGAAAAGCAGCCTATGAATCACCTGCTCTGGCTGAATCCACAAGTTGATTTATGTGACGTTAAGATTGTTATTGGAGAAATCAAAAACAAAAAGGCTACGGTAATGGCTACGGAAATTGTCCGGAAAAAAGAGGATGTTCTAAGCCAGTATCTGCTTGACCTTTTCAATGGGTGCCTGTCACTGGGATGCTTTCCCAGTTAATGGAAAACAGAGCTTGTTAAACTGTTATACACAGGTGGGAACAAGCCCATTGATAGTGCAACATCGTATAGATTGTTACAACTTCTACCCGTTTTGTGGAAACTGCTGGAGAAACTGATTATAATGAGAATGAAAATCAGGTTTATGAAAATGAATACTGGCCCCAGCCGATATGGTTTTGCATCGAGAAGATCGACAACAAATACAATACCTAAGATCCTTGGGGCCCTTGATAATGTTCGTGGCCGACTGTTTTAAAGTCATTCAGAAGAAAAGATTATCCACGCAATTTTCTAAAATTGATTCAAAGCTACTCACCCAAAGCGTGGCAGTGCTAGTAACTTAAGCCAGCAGGATTTTTAGGTCAATAACCAAAGGTTGTCCGCAGGGCTCGGTGGTGGGTCCGTTCTTGTGGAATCTAGTTATGGATGAGTTGCTTGAGCGTATAGAGAATATGGACTATTGTGCTTTGGTTGCTACGCTAATGACCTCGTGATAGTTGCCATGGATATACTCGTCGGGAGTTAGAGGAGAATGCTAGCTCCTATAAAAAATTGGTGTCAGGGAGAGAAGTTACAGATTTCGTTCGAGAAGTCTAAAGTGGTGCTAATGAAATGCAAAATTCATCCCAGTCGTCCTCCCTGGAATTTTCTTGAAACTCGGAATTTCAACAACATATTTAATTATTATTAATATTATTTAGATGATAAAATTGTATAATGAACTGAAATAGCACTTTAGAGAAACCATAACCCCACCCCTCCCCCAAAAGTACCTTTATAGCAATTTTTCCGAAGAAATGTTTCAAATAAAAGTTGTAGCTCTTTGTATGTCTAGTTGATATAGCATAGTTTAAACAAAATCGTTGGAACCTTTTTTGAGAAAATCGCAAAGAAGTAAAAAAAATCCAGTCAAGTGGTTCTTTCGGTTGAGGAATTTTGACAGATAACCTACTGCCGGATCCCATGGTGATACCTAAACGGAATATCAAGTATGAACTTCCTACGATTTTTCGGTTTTGAGCTATGCTGTTCACACACACACACACACATACTCATTCACACACACCATTTTCTAAAAACCACTTTTTTGGCCTCAGCGGGCATCAAAACGGACATTTCCTCTTACTAGGAGTAAGAGAAAGTAATTACTTGATTTTTTGCATTTTTTTTTTTATAAAAAATTTTTATTGCACAATTTGATAATTCATAAAATGCCTACGAAGACAAAATTAGTAAAACAAATTCTAAACCAGATTTTTTAGTTAGCTATAAATAATTAGCCAATCATAGTGTAGAGAAGGTGTGAAATTTGGGTGTACATTTGGTCAATCAGAAATTTAATATTATCATTTCCACACTTTCACAATTTTACTTCTACACTGTGATTGGTTAATTATTTTTAGCTAACTATTTCTATGAAAAAGGTATTTGAAAATAAATTATCAAATCGTGCAATAAGCATTTTCTATTTAAAAATGCAGAAATAAAGTTATTTCCAACACAATATTTATTGTTTTATGTAATTAATGTGAGCTATAAAGAAACAATTCAGAATTTTCATTCCATTGCTGAAAAAGAAAGCAAAAGAGTATTAGGCGGAAATGTAAGATCCGCCATTGTATTTGGCCATTTATACTAATGGAATGAAATAAAAGTGATGTTAAACACCCCAAAAATTTCTCCAAGGAATTCATAATATTTAGTTAAAGAACCTTTCTTAGACATGGAGTTTTTTCTTAGACATGGTGTTATTATGTTGTCCTTAATTTTATGTATGTGACGCAATCCACAAAGTATTGAAAGAGTGATATAAAGATTGATATCTACGCATGAGCTAATTCCATCAAAATCTAGTTTCTCGTTGTAACATAAAACAATCTGTTGTGGAAATTTTCATTTTCGCACGACGCAAGACTTCCTCTCACTGCGAAATGGCAAATTTTCTTCCACATACAATACTTATTAGTGTTTAAAACCGTCGGTATTTTTATGGAGAAAATCACAAAAAACTGTACAAACCTGTTCAGTAAAGTCGCACTTCCGGTCATCCGATTTTCTTCAAAATGGGAATTTTGGCAACTTATATAATTCTATTTAGTTATATAATATTTTATTCTTATATAATTTAGTTATATATAATTCTATTCTTATATAATTATTTAGTTAAAGGAATTGTATAGCATATTGTTGAACTGAAATTGCACTTTAGAGGAAACCGTAACCCCCCACACGACCGCCACTCAAAAGCGCCCTTTAATCAATTTTCCCGGAGAAATGTTTCAAATAAAAGTTCTAGCTCTTTGTAGGTGTAGTTCATATTCCTAGTTTAAAGAAAATCGTTGGAGCTGTTTTCGAGAAAACCTCCCCAAAACATGGAAAACAACCTTCAGTAAAATGGCTTTTCCGGATGTATGAAATTTGCCCGAAATCTTCGTGTCTGATACGATGGTAGTACCTAAACGGGATAACAAGTTTGAGCTTTCTGCAACTTTTCGTTTTTCAAATATTCTGTTAAGACACACACACACACACACACACACACACACACACACACACACAGTCCATTCGCTAGAAATCACTTTTTTTCCCTCAAAGAAGCTCAAAACTTTTCCATTTGGGAAATCATGCTGGGAAAACCAAAAATAAGTTTCCGTCACATGCCGACAACTGGAAGCGCGGTATTGTTGGCGTTTTGTTTTTCAGTTTCATGATTTTCTTGAAATCGGCGCTATAAACTCGGTCTTTTACACAATCACTCTTCATCTTCATTAGAATTTTCGTTGTTTTTTTTGGATATGAGACCTAATCGTAAACTGTCATTTTAAATAAAGTGCATTCAACCAATCTATAACATATTAAGTATCAATAAAAGAATGGTTTTCCATACTTAAATAACTTATTACAAAACATTCTCATTTTTCTCCATCTTCAGGGCTATATTATTTTAAAAAACATATCAAAGTAGCAGAGACAATAATCTACATATTTTTAGGCACGTATTTTGAATTGCTTTCTTTTCATTAATATGTTTTCAGTTACAAATTATCATTAATAATCACTGTATACAGTTTGAAATATAGTCCCGAAGATGGAGAAAACTTTCTCCGAAATGTTGGCGCAGAAAATTTTGTTGTTTAATTAAACCTAGCACCGACAACTCCAATAAAGAAACGATTCACATTTTATAGAAAAGATTATTATAATAATAATATCTTCTATAGACAAACAAATAGTAGACAAACTATCCAATTTTGATGTAACATACACAAAACTAGAATTCTTTAAAATTATTATTATATTTTGTTAACACTACACAGTTGGTACAACGGTTTATAGTAGCCGTATAGAACGAAAGAGAGCATTGTAGTAATAATAAGAGGTCATTGTAGAATATTTGTTGGATGGTTATCATTGGCAGTGTCATAGCAACGCACTCATCTGGCCACAGCAAGATCCAGAACAGACAATAGGAGTCCGACTCATCCTCTGATGTAATCTACAAAACCTACTATCTATATACATATATATTACATACACACACACACATATATATATTTATATATATATATATATATCTCTGATATACGATATACCAAGAGGGAAACAAAATACTGGCAACTACCAGGTCTAAAATCCAATTACAACTTTATGTATAACTATTTTGACCTTTCATTTATGTATACCATCATGTATATATATATATATATATATATATGTGTGTGTGTGTGTGTGTGCGTGTGTTTTATGCAAGTATACAAATACATATACAACATATGACAATGTCATTCAGCCAGTTAACATGCAAATTAATTCAAACATAGACAACACCTTTATACATAAACTATAATGTGTAGTAACACAGGGAAGGGAATATCTAAGTGGTTAGCGTACTCGACTCCCACGCGGAGGACCCGGGTTCGACCATAGACGCGCCTTAAATTAAAAAAAAAACTACACGGATCACTTAATGAAGTCTAGTTATTTGGAAGTGCGATTGGAGCGCACAAGTTAGGTTTCTTCCTTCCATATTCTTATTATTATACCTCAGGTACAGCCTGGTCTGACAACATTCACTTCGACTACTTTAACAGGACTGGACGAAACAAGACCTCGGATTAAGCAGATATAAAGGTTTTCAAGACACGCCATTAGAAGGTGCATCATATTAACGTCTGGTAACAACATAACGTCATAAGAGCCTTGCCATAAGTGTCCACCATTATTATCTCTGCAAATACTCCAGTAAGTAGGGGCAGTGTGCTCTGATTGATATAAAAGAGGACAAAATCAATATTCAAATATGACAAGCGAATTCAGCTAAACTACAAAACCCACGTCTCTGTCGTGCTATTCTATCTCTATGAAAGTCCTCACAGTGTGTACCCTTCACAATTGTAAATTGTTATAAACTGATTCTGCGAATTAGGCAAACTTATCAGAACTCCCCTTGCTCCATAAAACGAGTTTTATTAAAGGTGAAATAACTGCAAAACCTGCCGTCTGATTGGACAAGCCCAACCGATTTTCTCTACGATATGCGTGCATTTAACTGACTTGTAGCCCTTCTCTCTCATGGTTGACCCACTTTTCTAGAGATCTAAGTTTCTTCTGGTGCATATCCCTATCTAGTAACTAAACAACACTTAGACTAACACTACAAATATTCCCATACTACATACCCCGGCCTGCATAAATATACATATACACATGCACTCATACAAACACACACACACACACACACACACACACACACACACACACAGAGCACACACAGTATTGTGGTTTTAGATGGTGAAGTCACACCAAGGACTAAAAGGAAATGAAATTATAGATCACCTTGCCAAAGATATATATATATCATGTGTATATTTATATATTCGTACTGGACTCCCACGCGGAGGAACCGGGTTCAAGTCCTGCTGTGCTGTCCTTAGATTTTTTCTTTCTAGGAACCTCTAACACTCACAGTCCGGTGATGGACAGTGTTGTCTGTAACGAGAGAACCCTGTCCGGAGTCCGGCAGAGCACTGATAAAGCTCCGGCGCCAAAGACCATAGATGTTAAGGCGCCTTAAATTAAAATATATAAACGTACTTACAGATCGATTCTAAAAACGACTTATTAGGACTTGGGCGATCCTCAAAACATGAATTTCAAAAAATTTGCCAGCCTAGCAATAATTCCTCTTATCTCTTAGCAGTAAGAGAAAGTAAAATAACTTTATTATAATCAACTGTATATATTAGAAGTTAGAGGACTTGGAGGAAGGGTGGATAGGCTCAGTCGATTACTCCGTCACGACTCGTGTAATCAACGGAAGCAATTCCCAAGAGAAGTTCATAATTCTTCTTACCTTACTCCTCCGGGAAACTCTACTTTTTTAAATTACAAGAAAAATAGGCAAACAAAATTGAGAAAAAAGAAAAAGGAATTTTCGTTGCTTTACATAATCGCCAGTAATATTACTAATGGATACAGAGAAAAAGATAACTTTTATCATAGAACAAGAATGGCGGGTGTTATTAGAATAAATAAAAAGAACAGACTTTCTTTGGTGATCGATATTGTAATCGATCTCTAATTATTGTAAAACAGACTGTAAGGTACAAGTATATATAGCTAGTTCTCTTTAATGTACCAACTGTCACAATAGCCATTATAAAGGGGCCTCTCACACCCTCATACTACCTAACTTTATATTAAAATACCAATTTTTTTTTTTTTTCAGGTGCAGCATTTATGGCCATCGGCGACCGGAGCCTTCTCAGTGCACTGCCAGCCACCAGACAGTGTTCTCTCGTTATAGACAACATCATCGGACAGTCAGTAGTAGAGGAAGAGAAAATCTAAGGGTACCATTATTTATATAATATTAATTAATTATATAATATATAATACATTAATGGTATATAATATATTAATATAATGGTTTGGTATCACCTCAATATATTGAGGAATTTGTCAGAATTCCTCAACCAAAAATACCACTTTGTTTTTGCAATTTTCTCAATAAAGGCTCCCACGATTTTCTTTAACTTAGCATCGACTACGTATAGAAAGAGCTATAAATTTTGTTTGAAATCTTTGTCCGGAAAATTTCAGTTAAGTAGGCTTTTGTGGGTGGGATGGGGTTATGTTCACCTCTAAAGTACTTGTTTATTATACTATTCTATCGTTCAAATAATATTAATTAGAATTACATATGTTTCCAGAATAACAAGTTGTAGAAAATCGGTTGACCGGAAATGCGACTTTAATGTTTTTCAGTTTCAGTTTTTTTAGTTTCCGGCGATTTTCTCCACAACAACACTGACGGGTTTCATTAACCTTGCTATACTATCCATACATACAGAGACCTATCACCTTTGTTTTGAAATTGTTCCCGAGAAAATTCATTCAAGGGGTTTTGTTCTAAGGGAGGCGGAGGTTATACTTTCCTCAAAAAAGTCGTTTTATAAAGTTTAAGTTCTGCCAATCAAGTAAATTGACGACAATTAAACATCTGGAGAGAACTGTATGTTAGAAGGGAATGAGTCACTTATAGGGAAAGTTATACTATGTGACTTATAGGGAAAGTTATACATGAGTGACCAATGTTTGAGCAACAATCCGGGAGAGCAATTCTCCGATGCTCACATTTCAAAAGTACCAAGTACAAAACTGAACATTTCGTTGAAAAAACAAAAACATTTTTTCTGATTATTTAATTAACTGACTATATTAAAGAATGCTAATTTAATACAATAACGCAATGAACAAATTCAGATTAACGAAATTAGCGGCTGCACGTTGAAACACTTGCAAATTGCCTCATTTTTTCCCCCATGAACTGCATTTTTTGCAGCGTCCTAATAATATAGAACACAGAGAGAAAAGCAAATTAAAGTAACAAAAGACAACGGTGTATTTTAAATACATTAACAAGCACACCTCAGCCTGGTTGCATTGTTATTATTACAGTATTACATAGCTACAATTACTGGCATCGGAGGGCGCCACTTGCACAAAGAAACCATCCCATCCATCTAACAAAACGTTGACTAAATTAGAAATATGGATAAAAAAAAGTTGAAAATTGACTTCACTTTGATTTCAGCCAAACTATGCCAACACTATTGCTGCACATAATTTGGCCGCACTATCTCAATGAAACAAATCTTGTGTGAAACACTCATATGACTTTCCCTTGCTCTAATTAATACGATTTAAACAAGAAATATTCTTTAAAATTGCAACGTTACAATGTTTAGTTGGGCTGGCCATAAAAATGGTGGTGGGGATTTTACAAGTGTTCCATGAGCTGCCGTATTGGAGCGTTCTATGTCAAAACTCGGAAAGTTTGTACAAATTTAATTTAAACTAGCTGGCAGTCCCTCTAAAATCAATTTTTTCAGAAAAATGTTTCAAATAAAAGTGATACGTGTTTATCTATGCAGCAAGCATTCCAATCGTTGAAATCGTTGTAATCGTTTTCAAGAAAATTCCAAAAAACTGAAAAACCTATTCTGTAAAATCGCACTTTCGGTTAACCGATTTTCTTCAAATTCGAAATTCTATCGGAGTTTCTATTGTGTATTTAATATTATATGGGTGGTAAAATGATATATTTTACTGAAGTGGTGCTTTAGAGGAAAGCAACTATTCCCTCCCATTTTTCCGGGAAAATGTCTAAAATAAAAGTGCAGATATTTATGTATACAGATAGTACAGGATGTTTAGAAAAAATCAACAGCAATACTAAAACTGAGTATTTAGCATAGGCAAAGCCTATAGATGGGAATCAAATTTTGTTAGAGAAATATGTACTGTTCTGTAAGAGCTGAATCAGATCATAGGGTCCACCGTGTAGGGGCTGTCTCTCTGAGATACCACAGGATTTCGGTGCAACCGATAGAATCGCCCACAGTTTTATGTGGATCATGGATGTAAAGGTACGATAAGCCGACAAGATAAACTACGATAAAGGTGCGATAAGTTAAAATCACAAAAACTGAAGAAACCATTTAGTAAAGTCGCACATCTCGTAGATTGAATTTGTCAAAAATCTTTGGGTCTGATGCGGTGCTAGTACCTAAACAGAAGACCACGTTTGAGCTTCCTGCGCCTTTTCGTTTTTGAGATATTCTGTTAACACGCACACAGACATTAGCTAAAAACATTTTTTTGTTTTCAGAGGACCTCAAAACAGGTATAACGGTGTAACAAAAGACTGCGTTTTCCACCTTCAATTCATAAAACGGACTGCGATGCTATCATCCAGAGAAGATTCGGAAGCCTGGGTAGTTACCAGGCGTTGGAGAAAGGTATAACCTCTTACACAAATCCTGAGATTCCTCGGTGATCATTTGGAAGAGGTGGTGGAGGTAAGTAGTTCTTGGCAACAATGGGATGGCAAATAAACATCTTTAGGTCGCAGTGCATTATACCCCCACAAAAACAAAAAATCGTGTTAATAAATACTGTAAAGGACTTCCTCTAAACAACACTAACATTATTTAAATGATAAAGTCTCCCCCACCTCAAAGACTTGTACTACAATTAAAATAGACTTTTGCACAAATACCAATATCTACGTTCTAGATTGGTTTGTTCTGTCACGCCCATAATTTAGGAATTGTATCAGCTGATTTTGCACCAATCGGTTTATCAATGCCAGTGTAAGTTTTAGGAAACTTACGTAACTAACTTACGGAAGCTAACGAATACACTATATATAACTTGATTGAGTTATCAAAAAAGGATCCATCACGGAAGTTACAAAAAAAACAACAGGAAGTACCACATTACATAATAATTCTTGGACTTGATTTCGAGAAAAATCAGCTCCTTTGGGATTTTCTCCTGTTTATTTAATGATAAAAATGTGTTTTATTCTTTGGTACAAAACATGGAAAAAAATTCACTAGGCATAATATAAATTATGCAAGGACCATAGTCTATCTAAAGTATGGAAATAAGCAATGTATTTTAATTCAAGTCAAATACTCTCTCCCTCCATAACCTGTTCTAGGAGGTCCCGGGTTCGAGTCCAGTGCTATTCTTGGATTTTTTCTTTAAAGGAGCCTCTACAGCTCACTGTCCATCGTCTGTAGCGAGAGAACACTGCCCAGAGGCCGGCAGTGCACTGAAAAGGTTCCGGGCGCTAATGACCATTGATGTTGAGGCGCCAAAAAAAAAATAAAATAACCTTGTCCGGTTGGTAAAACCTCAAAACCGCTGTATTGGCATTTATTTGATCATGATTTCGCATACTGCCGCTAGATATTGTTGAATAATGTTACTTTCGCACACTAGTGAGAGAAAGTAGTGGAACTTTCTTCACAAAATTTAGTGTAATAATCATCACATTTTTCACAGATTGCAGAAAAAATAATTACTAAAGATTTTTTTATTCCCAGGCCTTAATATGATAATTACAGAGTTTACATATATCCCGACCATTCCAATATTCGATACAACGTTAACTTTAACTTGCCAAGCCTATTTACTACATTCACAGTACTTATATGAAAATCGGAGACTTTTACAAAGATAACTCGCTTCTCGACGTCGCATTACTTATGTCAACGGCATTATCTACAATAAGTGAAACTGCCAATGAAATAAAAATACAAATATCGTGAGGGGAATTCATCAATTAGCGAATCATTCAAAGAGAAGCATTATATTTTACTCGTAGGATGGCAAACTGGCGGTCCGCACCCGTAACTGAGTTTGAGGTTTTGTATTCGGCCCGCGGCCTCGACTATTACTTTTGTAAAAATCAATCTGTTGGCATCAAATCTGAAAATGTTCTATCTCCTAAAAAACAATATTATTGTTATAATTTCTAATAAATTATTTGCTCTAAATGTAATGAATTTCTATTTTCTAAACTTTAAACCAGCGTTGGCTGTCTGTGCCAAGCCTTCATTATAAACATGGAGCTATAGAAATATAAATGGTTCCCAGCGCTAGCGCTCGCAGTTCTCAACCTCGCAGTTCGGTGCCTCGTTTTTTTTAGCGGGCTGAAGAAGCTCCAGCTTCGAGACTGCCACAAGCTTAAGACGAAGAGAAAGTATATTAAGGACCTTTTGTCTATCACCAAGATCGAGATCTTGCTTAGCAAGCACTTCCTTTATTCTGCTAGACAGAAGCTTCTGGGTTTAAGTTTCTTGCCTGATCCACTAATCAATATTCAGGCGATTGACTCTCTCAAAAAAACTGACCGCTGCCATATAAGAGGCTTCGTTCCATTCTGAATCACTAACGCAGAGATAGGAGTCGATTTAGCTCCTCCTATAACTATGATCAATGCAAGGAATAAGAGAAAGTAAATATGTATACACGAGGGTCATTCAATAACTAAACTAGTTTTAATGTGGCGTATTAAATGAGCTCTACATTTACCTACTTGTCCAGATAAACCTCCTATATATATATATTGGTATATATATATACCAATTCAGTGTAATATATATATATTCATTATACCATATCGGTAATATTATATATTATATATAGGTATCAGGTACAACAACAAAGTTGACTCAAATTATGCCAATCACCTAAACACTAACAAACACAAACCCGATGATATCACGACCACGATGAAGCTAATACATTCTGGCCACAAAGGGCGCCGACTTGACATAATAGAACAACTCGAAATATATAAACACAAGACACAAAACTTAATAAACGAACAGACAAAATTTGCCAGTGAACCATTATTCAAAACGCTCTTCCCACAATAGCAACAGAAACGCAATTACCAGTGCAAACATTATAAATGGACCAAATAGTCCTTACATAGATTTTAGTTTTAGGTTTTGTTTTAAATCTGCTAGTTATATATATATATTAAAAAAAAAAAGTGTGCGTATTTGGATGATGTATAATGTATGTGAATGTTGTGTAAAAAGGTGATACGTATGTGATAATAAAAAACTTAATTATATAAAAAACCATATTTAGGTATACATGCTTGCGAGGATGTGAATGTTGTGTGAAAAAGTGAAATAGTGACTGGAATGCATAGTTATAAAAAAACTTAATTATAAAAATCGCTTTATTTTAAATGATGTTAGTTTAAATCGTATTTAATTTAATTTAAATTTATTTTATATATTTTATATTTTTTCGGCAGTGTTGAGTAAGTAAATCTCCCTTCGAGTTAAAAATTAGACTCCACGTTTGTTTCCATTATAAAGGAAAATTTGCCCTTTAACAACCCAGACACGTGTTTTCCCACCCAGCTGACCATACATACCCCTTGACCTAGTTTAAGAGTTTAGTTTTAATACAGTTAAAAACACCAGTCAGTGTTAACAAAATTTGCTCTGTGCAAGTCTGTGTTGTCAAACTGTCTGAAAAACGCATCCTGAAGATGGGCGAACGCCCGAAACCGGTCGATGACCACAAAATGAAGCAGGCTACAACGGAAAATGGCTCTGATATATATATATATATACTCTTGTCCTCGGGTCACTCTGCTAGTCTATTTTTTATCCCGGCAGTAAATAATTCTTTACCTGTCTTGAACTGGGAGCATTTGCTTTCACACACACAAACGTCTAAATACGTTTTGCTAATTTCTTTGCTGATATTCACGAGACTTTAAAACATACTTCTGGTAAAACGCAATTCGTAAATCGAACACGGCATAACACTTTCCCTTTAAAACAGTAAGAAAAGGTAAAGATAAAAAAAATCTGCTGTAAAAAGCTGACATGACTGCAATTAGTGCAATTGCACAAATTTTCTTTAAAATTGCAATGTTTTTACAGCGTTTTGTTGGGTTGGCCGAAAACAAAGTTGGTAGAGTATAAGTGTATAGATAGTGAGGGTGATTTGTGAGGCAGCATTCTCTGTCTCAACCAACAAAGCTTGTAGAGACAGTTTAAATGTATACCTTTTGAGGACCTAACAGCTCCTCAGAATATCCTGCAGACATTTTTTCGAAAAAATGTTCCATATAAAGTGATATGCTGCAATCTGTGTAGTCAACATTCCAAGATTAAAGAAAGCCGTTTTCCAAAAAAAACTCGAAAACTAAAGTCGCACTTCCGGTTAACCGATTTTTTCAAATTTTCTTAATAGAGGTGATTAAATTAACTATAAATGTTCAGGTTTTCCCATTTTTTCAAAAATAGCTCCAACAATGTTGCTTAAATGTTGGCTGCTATCCATCTGAACATCTACCAATCTAAAAACATTTTCACAGAAAAATTATTTTTTTAAGGTTCTTGGGGAGCTACAACGTCAAGCTCTGCTTTTGTTAGGTTCCACTAAATTAGAATTTAAAATTTGAAGAACATCAGTTGACCGGCAGAGCCAATTTTATAGAATAAGCTCTGACTTATTTTTTAGTATTATCACGACTATGATCTAACGATTTTCATTAAACTTGGATGCTCACTATATACATGCAAATTTATCGCTTTTATTTGGAACAATTTTTGGGAAAAGTGGATTTTAGGGGGAGAGAAGTTTGGAGTTTCCCTAGACTGAGGAATAGTACTTGGCTTGCTGAGCGCCCTGTTTTCTGGTACATAGTTACATTCACTAACTGGTTATAACTTAAAAACAAATTTGTATCCTGGGGTTCCTCATTAACTACCTATATCTATATCTGAGGTTAAAGTTAAATAAAGTTTTAGTAAAATTTCAGATTTGAAATTCGCAAACATAACTGTACTAGGTGCAATAAGTGACCACCCTCCTTCCAATAATTTCTGTTTTTATTGTTGTAGTTTGAAAAGATTTATTATTTATTGCTTTGGCATTCTAGGAAGACAATTAATTGAAGCTATATTAAGAGACAGGCGGGGGGGAAAACAACTGAGTATTACTTTTTATTTTTGGAATTTATATTTTAATATTGTTTTGAAATGAATGATCAGAAAAAGAAAGATATGGGAGAAAGATGTATGAATGCAGGGAGGAAGAAGTAAGATACAGAACATGGAACCAGTATTGGTAAAGATAGAAATGCAAGATTGTTTCTGTGGAAGAGATGTTAGAGAGAGAGAGAGAGGGTCCCGATAGGCAGCGAGCCCGAGTAATACAGCTTGGCAGAGTGTAATGGAATGGTCGGTCAGATACAGAAGGGGAAGCTGAAAGTGGGTGCAGAAGGCACACTACAGCCCTCACATGAAATACTTCAGTGTATGACTAAGTTATGAGATAGAATAGTAAGTATGGCATTAAAGAAGGTAAAACCAGTCATATGGACAGGAAGAGAGAATGTTTTGTAAGAGTGTTGGAAGAGGCAGAGGTCCTTAGCGTCCTGGAGGTCCTGCTAGTCGCAGGACCCCTCTTTGTTTCGGATAAGCATTATTCTTATTTCTCTACTTACATAGATAGTATAATAATGCATCACATTAATAATACATCTCACATTTCTAACTGTTGGGCCGGCCATATCACAGCCAACCAAATATGACTGGGGGTCTAAGCGATGGGTGCAAGTCGTGTCATTTTAAATTATTCGATTGATGGCACTGAATTGTTACTTTTTAGAATTTCATATCACCACAGCACTAGATAAGGTTCCTTCGAGGAAATGGATTATATAAAATAAAAGAAAAAGAGACAATCTTATACAGGGAAGACTAAACTCTCAGCTCCCCATGGCTCCCCAGAATATTCTTTTTCTGGACAACTGTTTCAAATAAAAGTAATAGATTTATATAAATATGTGATTTAGTATGTGTTTAGGACTTACTATTATTATTGGGTTTGGGTTAGAGAGTATGTTGTATATAGTCTCCCCTCCCTATTTTTAATCAGTCTTGTCTTGGTTTTAGGCTTAGTTATATGGAAGTTACTATTACAATCAATATTGACAATGTGGAATTGTGTTGTGTTCTTCCTACAATTAATACGTAGAGGACCTGGCAAGCAATATTCAAACTCCCTAAAATTCTACATTTTTGGAGGCACCGACGAGATTTAAAAGGAGAGATTGGAATTGGAGATTTTATTCCAGTATTAAAGGAAGGAGGCAGGCCATATTGAAGCCCAGGATATGGCGCATTTTGGTGTAACGGCTGGTTAACGTGATTCCTTTATTGTTTCTTTGTTGCTGGTATTTTGCATTTGCACTTGTCGCGTATTTAAAACCCTGCGAATTTAAATTGCTTAGATTTCCTGTGGCAGTTTAGTTTGTTGGCCGCCAGGCGAACTCAACTAATCTATTCGTGGGTTATTAACCCTGAATTATTTAAATTTCATGTTTATAATAATTTCTTATCACGCTTTAAGTGTGTAACATTTTTATATTATTTTTATTATGTTGGCTGAAACTTTACAAAGCCTCTATTTGAGCCCAGTTCAGGCACTATTTGAATTACCTTCAGCCAATCAAATTCATCCATTTGGCGTACGAACACTTGTTTCTGGCCACCAAGGGAAGCGTCACTTTGACTTTGTCTTGTGTGCCAGCCATTACTATGTATTAATAACTTGTTGCACTTTATCTCGCCTCTGAGTGTGTGTGACGTTATCAGTTATTTATGCGTTTTGTCAGTGAAAATTTCATTTTTTGTGGTCTCACAGCTCAAATTTACTTCAGCTACTGCAGTTGTATAATTTTAAAGTCGATTCTATCTCCGTTCTGCTGAATCGTCATTTCACCAAGTTGGGCTGTTTGAATACTTCAACCTGTTTTCAGCTAATTTACTCTTGCAACATATATTACTACAAATCATACGTACCAAGCTTGGTACTGGTAAAGATTCAACTTATTCGGTAATGTAGCTCTTATTCTCTATTTTTATTAATTACTATTATTTATTCTTATATTTTCTTATCTCTTTCGAGCTACTTACCTTTACATATTCAAGTGTTGCATTTGAACCACAACTCTTGGCAAGACCTTTTGTGCAGAGTGGTTAAATTCACGAATTTGGCTACTAGCAGGTTCATCACTCACTTCAAGACTGAAACCAGGTAATTACGTTAGGTATTTTATTATATTTTGTAAATACCTTTCATTTAATACTTTTGCCATTCTATTGGGCATCTTTTACTTGTGCCAGTGTGTAAAACTTCCTATTAGTTTTCAGCTAACCTCACCCATACTCACTTATTTGGGTATTTTACTGCTTTAGTTTCTTGTAACCACTTTAAGCCGATCAGCTAAAGTTTATTGCTTACTAATAGCGTTTCTTCATTACAGAATTAAGCACCTTTCTTATACGAGATAGCTGTTTCGCCTGTTAAGCTGGCAAGCCCCACTGCAAACGCCTAAATCTTCACATTATTTGGTCAAGGTTAAGGTATATTTCTTTTACCTATTCATTTCTCTTTACCTATTCAACAACTATTTCGTTGTATAGTTCAATCCTTCACTGTGAAGGTGTATCCGTACCTTGACGCACTCAACTACCTTCAATTTTGTGGCCACTTGTCTTCAGTTATAACTATTTCGCTAATTTATATTTAATCTTCATTATTCAGGTTAATTCCTGATGGTCCTCCGATCTGGAAATTGACACCCGCCTCATGGAAAAGGGCATGGAGCACGCTGTCGACTACAGAGTCCGTCCGGTTGGCGTGTAAGCTTGAGCATGCTGGCTTGGTGTATTTTCCCAATTGGAAGCAATTGGGTTATAGATAGCATCATGCCTATTCTGCTGTAAGCTCTGTGCGGAGCGTTTGAAAATAATACTGTATTGTGGACATTGGAGATTCAAGATCTTAATAAATAGAGATTTATTTGTTCGTTAATTCTTGATGGTGTTTTTGTGCTACCCCCCAGGTCTTCATTTCAGGTTTCTTTACTTTTGGACGTTAACTTTTCCGCACAGCTCTACCTTTATTGCCTTGTTTTGGGTTTTAATGGTGATGGCTGTGGAAGAGAATTTAGTCGAAGAAATTTCAGGGAAAGAAAATAATTCAGATACAAAATATTAAAGAGGTTAATACACAAACGGGGTGTTTAACTAGAAGAGTTTTTTTTTTTACTACAATAAAGAATTTTGTGCAATCGTTGAATAATGTGACTATTATTACACTAAATTTGCCTGCAAGGGGTATGCTGCATGCAGTTACTTGGAGAGTAGCGACCCCACAAGTAACCCAGCTCAGTACTCCATACACTTCGCCAGATCAGTACACTTAAATTACATACACTCTACGCTAATCTAATCTAATCTAATACACTCTACGCTTTATAGACATGGACAAACACATTATACAAAGTAGGGTCTCCGTCGCTAGTTAACCAAGGAAGAAGCAAGGAATCAGTTCAGTGGTAGTGCGCTGGACTAGCAACGCGGAGGCCCCTCTTCGTATCCAGCGTGCTGCCCTTAGGTTTTCTCTCTTAGCAGCCTCTACAGATCACTGTCCGGTAATGGGCAATGTTGTCTGTAGCTAGTGAACACCAATAGATCTCTCAGGTCGCAGCGTATAGCCCCGTTAAAATAATAATAATAATAATAATAATGTACTAAATTTAATGAAGACAGTTCAACTTTCACACACAAGTGAGTTATACTACACTTTTTCTCACTAGTGTGAAAGTAACATTTTTCAACTCTAATTAGCACAACATTTACGCGAAAACAAGACCAAAACAAATCCCAGATACTGCTGATTTGAAGTTGCACCAAACGGAACAGCTTAGTGGAGGGGGAGTATTTGACTTGAATTAAAATCATTCTCAGCATTTGCACCTTTTCATATTTTACTTTCTATAACTGCTGTTAGAAAAAGTATTTATTTTTTGTTATTTTTCAATAGGTGCGCAACTGCTAAAATCCTTTGCACCTACAGAGGAAGTATTGTAATCGTGTCGAATTTTCGATATGAAGTTTTTACCGAAAATATACGTTTTGAGGATCCCTGAGTCCGAAAAAGTGGCTTTCAGCAATAGTACATGTGGTAGTATATGTGAAAGCATATCACATATACTGCGTGTAGTATATGTGGGGCAGCATATCTCAAAAACGAAAAATCGCAGAATGTTCAAACTTAATATTTCGTTAAGTGCTACCGTAGACCTGAGAATAAAGCCTTGCGTAAAAATCGTTCAACCGGAAGTACCACTTTACTGAATGTTTTTTCCTTTTCTTTTACGATTTTCTCAAAAATGGCTTCAATGATTTTCGTGGTACATCAACTACACATACAAAGATCTTTTATTAGGAACATTTCTCTTGGTAAAGTCACTAAAGGGGGTTTTGGGTGAGAGGGTGGGGTACGTTTTCCTCTAAAGTGCTATCTTGGTTGATTATTACTATTCTACCATCAAAGAAAATTAATTACAAAATTAACAGATCGCCAATATTCCGAGTTTAAAGAAAATCAGTGAACCGGAAGTGTGTTTTTACTGAACACATTTTTTCTGTTTTTGCGATTCTCTCTATGAAAACTCCGACGAATTTCATTAAATTTGGTATGCTAACTACAAGGTTTGTCAGTTACAATTCTGTAATCTGCAGTAAGAGAAAGTTGTGTGAGTGTTTCACACCAGATTTTTTTTATATTCTTATAAATTAAGAACCAATTAAACCGATTTTATTCAAAGTTAATATTTTGTAAACATAACTAATTATCTGCTACATATTATTATACCTATTTTACATGAGTTAACTATTTTGAAAGAGCAGTATAGAGGGAGCCGAGAGCTCACCCCGAGCAGTATAAAGGGAGCCGTGAGCTCGCCCCGAGCCACCGCAATTCTCGAAAAGCAAAACAATTTCCAGAATAATTGTTCAAGTAAACTGGCCGCTACACACACAACGTTCTCTTACTCCATTTAATACAATTGTGTTTAAAATGGCAAATTTTCTTTAATCTTACTATTTATATATTGTAAATATAGAGTAGAGGGGGTGGGAGGTACTAATCATGGCAGGTAGAGAATTGATTATATTGTGGCCCAATAGAGCGCTCTGAACCAATTACATATTATAAAATTTGAAATTGACGCACAACTGTCCAAAACAATTTTTTCCGGGAAAATGTTAGTGATAAGTATTTGTGTGTGAGGATAGTATACAGTGATAGGTATTTGTGTGTGAGGATAGTATACAGTGATAGGTATTTGTGTGTGAGGATAGTATACAGTGATAGGTATTTGTGTGTGAGGATAGTATACAGTGATAGGTATTTGTGTGTGAGGATAGTATACAGTGATAGGTATTTGTGTGTGAGGATAGTATACAGTGATAGGTATTTGTGTGTGAGGATAGTATACAGTGATAGGTATTTGTGTGTGAGGATAGTATACAGTGATAGGTATTTGTGTGTGAGGATAGTATACAGTGATAGGTATTTGTGTGTGAGGATAGTATACAGTGATAGGTATTTGTGTGTGAGGATAGTATAAAGTGATAGGTATTTGTATGTGAGGATAGTATACAGTGATAGGTATTTGTGTGTGAGGATAGTATACAGTGATAGGTATTTGTGTGTGAGGATAGTATACAGTGATAGGTATTTGTGTGTGAGGATAGTATACAGTATAGGGTATTTGTGTGTGAGGATAGTAATACAGTGATAGGTATTTTGTGTGGGAGGATAGTTACGTGTAGGTATTTGTGTGTGAGGATAGTCAATACAGATAGGTATTTGTGTGTGTGAGGATGTATACAGTGCTAGTATTTTTTGTGTGTGATGATAGTATCATGATCGGTAATTTGTATGTAGGATAGTATACATGTAGTTATTTTGTGTGGTGAGATAGTATACAGTATAGGAGTTGTTTGTGAGGATAGTATCATGATAGGTATTTGTGTGTGAGGCTAGTATATCCAGTGGATAGGTATTGTGGGTGAGGCTATTATAAGTGCTAGTATTTGTGTGTGAGATAGTATACAGTGATCGTATTTGTGTGTGAGATGTTATACAGTGATTAGGTCTTTGTGTGTGAGGATAGTATACAGTGATAGGTATTTGTGTGTGAGGGTAGTATACAGTGATAGGTATTTGTGTGTGAGGATAGTATACAGTGATAGGTATTTGTGTGTGAGGATAGTATACAGTGATAGGTATTTGTGTGAGAGGATAGTATACAGTGATAGGTATTTGTGTGTGAGGATAGTATACAGTGATAGGTATTTGTGTGTGAGGATAGTATACAGTGATAGGTATTTGTGTGTGAGGATAGTATACAGTGATAGGTATTTGTGTGTGAGGATAGTATACAGTGATAGGTATTTGTGTGTGAGGATAGTATACAGTGATAGGTATTTGTGTGTGAGGATAGTATACAGTGATAGGTATTTGTGTGTGAGGATAGTATACAGTGATAGGTATTTGTGTGTGAGGATAGTATACAGTGATAGGTATTTGTGTGTGAGGATAGTATACAGTGATAGGTATTTGTGTGAGAGGATAGTATACAGTGATAGGTATTTGTGTGTGAGGATAGGTATACAGTGATGTTATTGTGTGTGGAGGATAGTATACATTGATTATTGTGTTTGAGATAGTATACAGTGATAGGTATTTTGTGTGCGAGGATAGTATACGTGATTAGGTATTTGTGTGTGAGGATAGTATACAGTGATATGTATTGTGTGTGAGGATAGTATACAGTGATAGTATTTGTCTGTGAGGATAGATACAAGTGATAGGTAGTTGTATGTGAGGATCGGATACAGTGAGAGGTATTTGGTGTGTGAGGATAGTATACAGTGATAGTATTTGTGTGGGATTAGTAACAGTGATAGTATTTGTGGTGTGAGGATAGTATAACAGTGATCGGTATTTGTATGTGAGGATAGTATACAGTGATAGTCTAGTTGTGTGTGATGATAGTATACAGTGATAGTATATTTGTATGTGAGGATAGTATACAGTGATAGTTATTTGTGTGTGAGGATAGTATACAGTGATAGGTATTTGTATGTGAGGATAGTATACAGTGATAGGTATTTGTGTGTGAGGATAGTATACAGTGATTGGTATTTGTGTGTGAGGATAGTATACAGTGATAGGTATTTGTGTGTGAGGATAGTATACGCAGTTTATAGAAAATTATTGGAGGCATTTTGAAGAAAATTCCCAAAACAAAAAACTGTTCTGTAAAGCTCTACCAGGTTGATGGATTTTGCCCGACCTCTTCGAGTCTAATGTAGTAGTAGTACCTAAACACAATGCCAAGTTTGAGCTTCCTGCGAATTAGAGGGAGCCGAGAATTCTATTTTCTCTCTCTCTCTCTCTCTATATATATATATATATTATTTATTTTTTTATTTATTTATTTACAACTGTTATAACCGTAAGGTACACAGTGGGAGTTGCACAGATTTACAATAGATTATATATGTATATATGTAGAACCATACAAACTACATACATATGGGACACCCACAAAATCTGTGTTATATCGTAAAAACCAGCTACACTGGCTGCACCCACGGGAAGAAATTGAAATGCTATACAGAGCAATGTCTCTGTGGACCCTATAACTTGCAGATTGTTCGTGCAGGCGGTTTCTATTGGATATTAATATGACCACTTTGAACACCTAATGCGTTTGTGGAAGAAAACATGAGGCGGCTGCCCTTCATTGTCTTTGTAACTAGTAATAATGCTTAAACTAAAAAATAGGTGGCAACAGCCTTAATTCACTGAGATGTACCCAAGGAAGCAGGGTAAAAGGAGAGAGCTAGGCCAGTCATGTGACCGCTTGGGATACCCAAGCTTTCTTGTCTCTGACAGAGAGCGCTCCCAGTGTGACTTTAAACTTATCCCCACTCCTGCTCTATCTAAATCAACCCCTTCCCCCAGACCAGACCTACATAAAATTCAAGAGAAAAAAATATTACCGCAAACCTTGAATCGAACCAACAAACCCAACACTCACATTCGGTTATCCAAACCAGTAGACCACCGCTGCTACTTTGCTACTTGTTCATATCTAGAAAAAGGTCTCGCCTATAAATTTACTGTGGAGTGCCCGTGCGTGCGTGCGTTGCGCGCGCGTGTTACATGTTAGTTGTTTAGCTTTGTAGTAGTTTTTGTTTAAATAATCTCATTAGAGTTGATAATAAAGAAGAAAATATTAATAAAATATAATCTTACGCAATATCCTAACTAATCTCATTTAAGTAGGGTATAAAGGAGAGCATCAGACGTGGGGGAAAGATGATGCAATTAGAACAATATGCAAAAGAATATACAAAACGAGCGCCTAATGGACATTATATATAGTGTGTGATAGACTAACCCAAAACAATGTTGTGGACCTGATACGTGTAAATGTTGTATTATAGATACTTTAATGTTTGAAAATAAAGAAAAATAAAAGAAATAAGTTGTTTTAGTTGGGATTGAACCTAGCCACTAGACCATTTTGGTGCTTGGTTGAGTAGGAGTGAATATGTATTAGGTAAATGGGTTTATGTAATAACAACACACAATTTTGTTAAAATGAACTTTTATTGATTGAATTTTTACACTGTTTAATTTTTATGCAATACTTTCACAATGGTATGAAACAAATACTGTAGTTTATTTCATTTATACAAATATGATATTGTTCTTTAAGACTTTCATTTTTATCTGTTAATTAAATAATGTAACCCATATTGATCCAGTATAATGATTTTATCTTTCCATGGAATTAAAGTGTAAGCCTTTTCAAATTATTTTCTTCTTCTTGCTTTGGAGATATGTGTGAGGAACGAAAGTAGTTGAACTATGTTCACAGTAGAGAGGTACTATTCCTCACATTACGATGTCCATTAGCCAGAGTGTTAATCCCACCCCTTAGGATAACACTTTTATTGTCGAAAGATGAAAGACTTAGCTTCTTCATTTCAATAGAGTAGACATTAAGCTCCGTTGATCTAATTGATCGCATCGTACTTAACATTGATGTATTATTAAATAAAATTTGTTTGTTATCATCAAAGCCAATTTTCTTGAGTGTAAATTTCTGAACACCTTTCGATGTTTTTTTTATCTCCCCGCCCACATCAATGGCATATATTTTTGGTTTTAAAGCAATAACTTCACTAATAATGCGAGCATTCACCTTGTAGCTGCGCCCACACCTGTGGGCTAGTGTCTATCACTACAAATGAAGCTACTACGTACACAACAACAAAAATCTTCTTTATTAAGTTCTCTGTATGTTGCAGGTAATGCAGTGCGAACTTGACTGACTTCTATATAATTTTATTATTCTGGCTATATATCAGAAAATTAAATTAAAAAACAAACAAACAAAACAAAAACGCCAGGAAGCCCTGGCTGGAAAATCGCGACGAGAATGACCTGGGGGCAAGCCGCCACACACCTCATCCTTAAACTTCCCTAATACTTTTTTGTTTTTGATGGAGTAGTTGAGGTGATCATGGGGATAATCAGATGTATCAAAATGACTCTTCATTTTTCGCATATCCTTAAAAACATCATCTGTACTAATGCGATATATCAAAGAGTCTGTATCTGTGTATATGAGTTTCAAGCGCTCGGGGCCATATTTGTTTAGAATGACGTCACGATGGAACCTAAAAAGGACTGTTTTCGAGATATCAAGTACACTTAAACCGACATAAATTGCCCGGTTAAAGTACAACTTGGTTTTAGCCATCTGAAATCCAACTAAATTTGCGTCGTATATTTTTCTGTCAAGAAAATTTGGTTTTGCAATTAATTTTAATAATCTATTTTCATTATTTACTAGCTCAAAGTTCATTCGTTTGCGAACATTTTCCATGGTCTTACCAAAGTTGGCATTATTATATACAATTTATATTGATTTTTGTCAAAATCGTTAGCTGCCTTCTTCCTCATATCAGTAACTTAATGTATGGAAGAAGCCATGGAGACTGTTTCAATTGAATGGCTCTATGAACTTTTACTAATTGCAATCCATGATCAAGAGCTTGTTTGAGAGCAGTGTAATGGACAACATATCTTTCTCGATGACCTAGAAGGGGAATTAATTTTTTTATACTTGCTTTACTGTTATGACGTACAATTGATTCTGCAAGAATGGTAGACCATTGTGAAGCAAATGAAGATGTTATACATCCACTTCCAGTATCTAACCATATTCAGCATAGTCGGGGATGTCTTGAACTCTTATTTCAAGTTTCAGTTTTTAAGTAGATATCACTGTACTCTCCTAAGGTAGAACATTTGAATTCATTCCATATCTTCATAACGTGGTTATAGTCCTCTTCATCAATATTACTATCCGTTAATGCCTTGTAAAATGCCTCTTCCGGTGATAAATTTTTATCTTCTAATTTATCCAAAGAGTTGACGTAATCATATGGGAAAACTCCTTTTCTTAACACAAGTGGTAACTGAGTCTGATTAAAAAAATTTGTTGTTTCTGTAAAACTGTTTTTTGGGAGTTATTTAACTAATTGGCTCAGACTCACAGACATGAATCTAAATGAGTCAATAAAACGAAATTTTATTCCATTAATGTGTTTTGTGAAAGAAATAAAATTTTCTTCTGAGTGAGTATTATGTCAATCCGCCAGGTAGCTTTCCTAATTCTTTTATGGTGAAATGTGCATCATACCTGCTGAGATAATGTATGATAACTGGAACATAGCTGAGTTTCCTACATCGTAAATTGCATTTATTGCATGCAGGACCCCCATACTTGCCAGAAATATGGCAAGTAATATTGTAAAGCAGTATTTCTGAATAAATATAATGGAGAGAGGCATGAAGCATTTTGTATTATTAAAAAATTTTATTTAATAATGCATCAATTTAAGTACGATGCGATCAATTAGATCAACGGATTTTAATGTCTATTGAAATGAAGAAACTAAGTCTTTCATCTTTCGACAATAAAGGTGTTATCCTAAAGGATGGGATTAACACTCTGGCATATGGACCTCGTGATGTGAGGGATAGTACCTCTCTACTGTAAACATAGTTCACCTAGTTTGGTTCCCCACACATATCTCCAAAGCAAGAAGAACAAAATAATTTGAAAAGGCTTACACTTATAATTGCATGGAAAGATATAAAATCATTATACTGGATCAATATGGGTTACATTATTTAATTAACAGATAGAAATGAAAGTCATAAAGAACAATATCATATTTGTATAAGTGAAATAAACTACAGTATTTGTTTCATACCATTGTGAAAGTATTGCATTAAAAATTAACAGTGTAAAAATTTAATCAATAAAAGTTCATTTAACAAAATTGTGTGTTGTTATTACATAAACCCATTTACCTAATATACATATTCACTCCTACTCAACCAAGCACCAAAATGGTCTAGTGGCTAGCATAGCCAACTTCTGTCTAAACAATACAGGTTCAATCCCAACTAAAACAACTTATTTTTTTATTTTTCTTTATTTTCAAACATTAAAGTATCTATAATACAACATTTACACGTATCAGGTCCACAACATTGTTTTGGGTTAGTCCATACACACTACATATAATGTCCATTAGGCGCTCGTTTTGTATATTCTTCCAATTGCATCATCTTTCCCCCTACGTCTGATGCTCTCCTTTATACCCTACTTAAATGAGATTAGTTAGGATATTGCGTAAGATTATATTTTATTAATATTTTCTTCTTTATTATCAACTCTAATGAGATTATTTAAACAAAAACTACTACAAAGCTAAACAACTAACATGGAACACGCGCGCGCAACGTACGCACGCAAGGGCACTCCACAGTAAATTTATAGGCGAGACCTTTTTCTAGATATGAACAAGTAGCAGCGGTGGTCTACTGGTTTGGATAACCGAATGTGAGTGTTGGGTTTGTTGGTTCGATTCAAGGTCTTGCGGTAATATTTTTTTCTCTTGAATTTTATGTAGGTCTGGTCTTGGGGAGGGGGTTGATTTAGATAGAGCAAGAGTGGGGATCAGTTCAAAGTCACACTGGGAGCGCTCTCTGTCAGAGACAAGAAAGCTAAGTATCCCAAGCGGTCACGTGACTGGCCCAGCTCTCTCCTTTATACCCTACTCAAGGAGATCTTTTACAGTCACAGTACGACTTTCAGCTTCGTCCTTTTAAACAGGCGAAGCAACCTTAAAACGGTTCTGTCATAAGCTCGTGGATTCAGGATAGCTTAATATCAATTGTAGAAACGTTACCAAGTAATAAACATTTATCTAAATTTTTTTAAGTTAAGTTATTAAGAAATTTGATGAGGATGGGCCAAGAAAGAAATATTTAATTATGCCTATTAGGCAAATTTCGTATTCAAGGAGGGGCCCGAAAACAGGAAATTTGACAGAACGCAGTAGTTCCTCTAACAGTAAGAAAAATAGAAAACATGAAATTTTGGTATGAAGGTTAATTTTAAAATTCAACATAAACATACACTGCATACGAAGGTTTTGCAGGCTTACATAATTACATAATTCACCAAAACATATCAAACATAATTTCGATTTTTGGTGAAAGATGAAAGCTGTTATGACCGAAACGATGATGATCTGCTGTCTGGTGACACCATATAAAAACACAGTCATGCAGCAGTGATAATGATGATTTCAAACGACCGGAATTTTTCGAATCTCTACTTTGCATTGATGGTTCTCTAAGAACAACCATTTCGACATCTATGGCATTCATTATATCTACTAGATTTATTGCCTATTTGTTATGTATTCTGTAATCTAAACAGTCACAAGACATAATCTTAATGCAATTATAACTGTTCAATATGAGGACGGGTCCGTAATGCTGGATAACATCTGGTATTCTGATAAACATGAAGGACCAATTTATACCATGAATTTACTCAAAAATGGCTCGAAGTATTTTCTTTAAACTCTGTATATACACTACTCACACGTATATCTATCATATTCATTTTTCCAGAAAAATTTATTTAAGAGGAATTTGGAAGGGGGAGTTGTGAGGTGAATTGTTTTCCTCTAAAACTAAAGTTCCATTTCAGTTTATTATGCGATTCTATTATTTACATAATATTATGCGATATTAATTACAAATAAATGTATTGCCAAAATTCTGAATTTGAAGAAAATCTACTTCGGGTGTGCAATTTTTTTCAATTTGTTGCAATTTTCGCCATAAAAGACAGGAACTTGGGATACTAACTACACATAATGCAAAGACCAACCACTTTTGTTTAAAACTTTTTTCCAAGAAAATTGATTTTAGGGCGGTTCTGAGGGGGGAGCTGGAAGTTCGTGCTCCTTCAAAAAATATTGAATAAAACCAAACATTTAATAAAAATCTGCAGAAAGTTTGTCAATTATAGCTATGTAACTAATGACAATTAAAGCTATGTAAATTGCTTTAACAGAAAGTCGTCCGAATTTTCACAGCAGATTTTACTGAAAGTTTAATTAGAGCTTGCATATAACCTGTTGGTTTTTGCGGATTAACTAGCTAACTGAATGTGATTACATCATATACTACCATACAGCGTCTAATCACATCCTCAAAACATTTAACATCTGTTTAGAGTTAAGAATAACGTCCTGGGATTCCTTAGAACCTCCAAAAGGTTCTCTCTTTCGGAAAAATAATTTGAAATAACCTGTTTTCAAACCATCCTTCGGCAAACAGAACTGAAAGATTTAACTTATAAAGAACATATAGACAGTGAGGAAGACGTTTCGTTAAACGAGTGACGAGTTTTATTAATTAAAGTTTCTTTTAGAAAACAAATAATTCACAAGTATAAAAACTAATCCATAATTGAATATAGAGACTGGACTTGAAATACGTTAACCGTTTCACTAAGTAGTTTTGTTTTGTTACTAAAAATGTGGCGCAACTCTTAACAATATTTGAAAGTGAAGTTGAACATAGCTGATTTTAATTACGGAAAGGTTATGTGAGGTTACTTTCTTTTTTTTTTAATAAAAACATTATTATTTTTTCATTGCATATATTGTGAGATAATTAATTAAATTTAAAATAAGAAAGTATTTATATTTCGATTTTATTGTGATTTAATACAGAAGGGTGTGAGTGTGTAGAGAACTGTATTTATACTGAAAAATATAATTTATAATGTCTTTAAAATGAAATTCTGTCTTTATAATGGTCTTCTACAAATGAAATTAAATCTAGAATGTAATAGGTATATGTGTTTGCACACGTTACTAACTTTTAGGAAAATATTGAGGGCGCTTTCCAGAAAATCGCTAAAATAGAAAAAAAAAAAAAAAAAAATTTTGCATTTTAGGTTAATGACTTTCTTCGAACTTGGATGATTTTTAACTTATTTAAATTCCCCCTAAAATGTACAGCTAGTACGCTCTTACCGTATTTCAAAATGGCACTCTGAAGTACACCCAAGGACAGCGCCCCTCCAGAACCCCTAAAAATAGATCATTCGTTTTATTTATTTAAAAAGAGAGTAATGTGCCACTTTGCAGTTTACAAATTTGGCATCTGAATGGAAAGTGATAAAAGGGTCACGCGTTAAATATTATATTTTTTCTATAACAGATACCCGATGCAATAAAATTATGGTAACTACTAAGATGAAGGTTACCTTCACAAAGGAATAGTAGGTTATATTTAAGCAAGGGTTTATTACGTTTTTTGTTTATTTTTTTTTTTGTTTAATTCATTTCAAAATGTTAAAACCAATCTTACTGTAAGAACTTCTTATTTATCTGGTATTTTATCCGTCGTAGCATGCATATTTATGTTCTTCCTGACCGGTTTCGGATTTTCATCCATCGTCAGTGCAAATCCGAAACCGGTCAGGACGAACATAAATATGCATGCTACGACGGATAAAATACCAGATGTTATCCAGCATTGTGGATCCAGCCACATATTCAACTTCTTTTACTTTAAATCTCATTAATATATATTAGCAATTTTCCAAATCTTACAATTTATTAATTGCAATACATGGTAACACTGTCATTGTTTTTAATCTATAGGGATTATAAGTACAACATTAGCCTCTGGCTTTTAATAGTATTATACACTTCTTTTTTTATTTTTAGAGCTCAGAGCTCCTCAAACTCAGTTTCAAAAATTTAATGCGTCCCCAAAAACTTCCTTTAATAGTAGTGAGAGAAAGTAAAAAAAAAACTACACTGGGAAACAGATATCAGAATGGGAGAGGGAGAATTGACGGCCAGAAACAGCTGAGTCCAAGTCGATAACTGAGGGGTGTACATTCACATAGCACTGTCATATTGATTGCTCTATAAAGTCAATTTTACTTTTTTTGTCTATGTTTAAATCTCCTTTATATTGCACTGTTTAACAAATGATTAATTTATTAAATTATTGTAAATTTGATTTATTGCGCGCATATTATAATTTATAACATGAAATTGAGTGCAGTACGATATACGTACAAATGTACATTACATGAGGTTTAATGCACACAGCCTACCAACTAATAAACAACAACTCCCAGACGACAGTTTAGAGAATCATACAAGACTAACCTGATCAATGTGTGAAATTCCCAGTGGGTAGGTTGCAAACACGGACAGCGCACTAACACATACACTTTTGGTTGCCAAGTAAGAAGGTTTCAAAACACTGGAAGCGGTTACAATTTGTGTTGTCAACTTTTTTAATTTTTTTGTTTTTGATTTGACTTATTTAAAAAACAAATAACAACTGTCAGTGTATCTTTTAAGAATAAATTAAACTATTTCATTAAGAGGGTTTATTGTTGTTTGTTTAAATATTTTCATTAGTTTAACAACAAAAACAAACTTTTTGGTTTGTCACTTAAACTCCCGGTTAAATTATTTTTTGTTTTTTTATCAGACTCTAGGACAATTTTTTGATATTTTTAACAGGAATAGTAACTTTTATTTTTATTAAACTTTGTAGCAAACAGAATCGTTTAGAACTCTGGCTGATTTGGTCTGCGTAGCCCGGCCAACCGTTAATGTTCGTCTATTTTCGTGGACTGCCGACAATGCTCGAATTATAAACCTCCTGGGTGCCACCACATTCCTGTAACAAACTGTTGGGCTCCGTTTCAAGGACGATAATACCATTGTCACATGAAATGTTCTCCAACGGGACGGCAATACTGGTTTCTTGAAATAATCTAGATAGCTGTGCACAGCTTGTGTCGATTTTGTAGATAGCTGTTTTGCCACAGATGAACAATATAGCCAATGGTAATTTTTAGGCAAAGTTAATTTACCAAATTAGATTTCTGAATTACATTGATTCATTTTAGCAAATGCTTTAGGCATATAAATTTGTGAGTGAATGTGAACAATATATCTCCAAAGTCAAAAATCAAAGGGAAGGTCCTCCTTATATTCCTTTGTTGTACCACCACCGGAACGTTTAGTTCATATCCATCAATCGCAAGTACTATCCGTTGAAGTTTTTAATTTTTCTTACACCTAGTAAGAGGAACTATTGAATCATGTCAAATTGTCAATATCGATATTTCACCGGAAATACACGTTCTTCCAAGTCTAAAAAAGTGCACGTTCGTGTGTGTGTATGTAAACAGCATAGCTCAAAAACGAAAAATCGCAGAAAGTTCAAATTTGGTATTCCGTTTAGGTATTGCCATAGAACCCTATAGTAAGTTAACTGTCAAAATTCCTCAACCGGAAGTACCACTTTACTGAATTGTTTTTTTTTTTTCACTTTTTTGCGATTTTTCGAAAATGGCTCCAACAAATTTTTGTAAACATGTAATTTCAATTACATATATTAAGAGCTACAATTTTTATTTAAACATTTATCTGGGAAAATTCATTTAAGGTGATTTTTAGGGAAGTGGGAGGGGTTATGTATTCTTATGAAGTGCTATTTCCGTTTATTATACAATTCTATCATCTAAATAATATAACTTAGAATCAAATATATTGTCAAAATTCCGAGTTTGATAAAAACCGGATGAAACGGAAGGATTTCTTTAAGTTTGATAAATTAACTATGAATGCTGGGACCTATAAGTTTTGTTTAAAACTTTTGCGGATGAAGTTGATTTAAAGAAGTTTGCGGAGAGAGGGGGGAAGTTATGCTTTCCTCAAACAAGTATTTTATTAAATTTAGATGCCGCCATTGTGAAAATTGAAGACGAGTGAACATTTAGTACAAATTTGGTATTTAGTAAAAGTTTGAAGCAAATTTGTCAATTATTATTCTGTGTGAACTGCAGTAAGAGAAAGTGGTGTGAGTGTTTCACACCTTAAGTTTTTGCGATTTTCTCAAAAACGGCTTCTATGACTATTTCCTATAAATGTCTTACACTAATTACCCAAATACAGGATTGTCGGCGTATTTAAAACATTTATCTAGAAAAATTGATTAGTAGGAGCGGGGGGGCCTTGTGAAGTGTTACTACCAAATAGTGTAGAATTTCTGTATTTATGTCGTTCAGAGGAGAGTTAAATATGTTTGTAGCAGCAAATTTGAAGCAAATCGATTGTCTACGGACATTCAACAAACTAACTAAACCAATAACTATAGAAATAAAACAAAGGCAAACCATTTAACAAACCGGTAATATTAGGAAAAAACTGGGTTATTGAGCAAGACGCAATAAACCATCGAAGGCCAGAGAATCAAGTGAAATAAATGAAGGGCGAGGGGATGTAAAGTGGTTATTAATCAGGGAGGAGGCCCTGGACAAATATTGCTGACTAAAGATATGGAGGCCCGAACAGAGAACATGTTTTCACACTTACCCTGAAGATACTGAACATGAACATTAATGGATATACTAGTTGTCGATTCTTTAAAAATCGATCAGTGCATTATCACTTCACTTCGTTACAAACAAATATTATCAATTCAAAATAAAAAACAATCTTGTATGAAACACTCAAACGATTTCCTCTTCCTGCAGCTTAGAGAGTTAGAATTGACAAATTTTCTTCAAACTCATCGACAACCGCCCCAAACTTATTGGCATTACTTTGCGGCAACAGCGCCCGCTCTAGCGGTTAAGCCGTCCCGGACAAAAAGACAAATTGCCGCCCCTTAAGAATGTATATATAGATATTTATATATAATATAATATAATATATATATTTAAGCAAGTCTGTGCATGTTCAAATACAAGCTGAAGCAGCACTCTGCTCGCATGCTAATGCTATTCTATTCAGAGAAGTTTATGCATGTTCAAACAAGTTCAAGCACCGTCCTTTACAAATTCTTGTTAATTTTTCAATAATGGTGTAAATATTTTTAGCTTTTAGACATAATATAAATACGCTATACTCTGTAAATTTTTAGCGAACGAAAAAATAGATAAATGAAATTTATTATGTATTTAACACATCAATATTTTTCTCACACTTACAGCCAAAATGGCGCCCCGGACAAATGTGTCACCCCTAGAGCGGGCGCTGGTGGCAATTCTAATTAACAAAGTTTCTCCAAACTCTGTTTTTTATGTTGAGCTTGCATTTCATATAAATAAAGGTGGTCGGGATTATATCTGTTTATCTGAATGTGACTATCTGAATGTGACTACATCCAATGGCCGGCCATCATTTTCCGTCCCTTAGTATAACTAACATAATTATGGCAGTTTAAATTTAAGGCTGCCTCATAAGTTCCTACCTTATGAGTTCCCAGAATTTAAGGAACATTGTTGGGGCCTATTTCGAAAAGATTCTTAAAAACTAGAGAAAAAGAACATTCAATGATTATGCACTTGCGGGTGACAGATAACAGAGCCAAAACCATGGTGTAAGATGCGATGGTGGTAGGGGGTGCCTAGATGGAATATTCAGTATGAGCTCACTGCGAATTTTCTCCTTTTTTTTGAGAGAGAGATATTTTGTTCGCTCTCAGACACAACCACACATACATCACATACACATAATACACCTCACAGATACGCAAGCTCAGTTTCCCCACTCCGGGGAAACATAAAACACGTATTTCGAAAATTTGACAAGATCACAATATTTTTACTTTCTCTCACTCCCCCACCCCTCAGTAAGAGCAAGTACTGCCATCCTGCCAGATTCTAGAAATAGAAATTTCACCGGAAATACATGTTTTTAGCGAATGGTCTGTGTTTGTGTGTGTGTGTGTGTGTGTGTTTTAACAGAATATCTCAAAAATGAAAAGTTGTAATAAGCCCAAACTTGGTATTCTGTTTAGGTTCTTTCACCGCATCATACACGAAGATTTCGGGCGAAATTCATCAACCCCGAAAGTGTAGTTTTACTGCTTTTTTGTTTTTTTTTTTAGTTATTCGCGATGTTATCAAAAAACAGCCCCAAAAATTTTCTTCAAATTTCATATACTATCTACACGCACAAACACTTATCACTTTGATTTGAAACTTCTCTTGGAAAAATGGATTTTTAGAGGGTTACGGGGGAGCGGTAGCGTTATGGTTTATTCTTAAGTAGCACTACAGTATAATATGTGGCAAGTTCCTCCTACTTAATATTAATACACATTAGAAGCATCGATGATAGAATTCCAAATTCGAAGAAAATTGACTAACCGGAAGTGCGACTTTACACAATAGGTTTTTGATTATTGGAATTTTCTCAAAACTCCAACGATTTTCTTCAAACTTGGAACGCTTGCTGCACAGATAGAAACGTATCATTTTTGTTTGTAATATTTTTCTGAAAAATTGATTTTAGAGTGATATTGGAGCGGTGGGGGGGTCTGTCAGTTAGTTTAAAAGTAAATTTGCACAAGGTTGGTTTTGTCACAGAGTGTTCCACATAAGGCGCCGCTCAGATATAAAAATAAGTTCCCCACCAGCATGATTATGGTCAGCCCAATTAAACATTGTAATGTTACAATTAAAAAAAAAAATTCTAAATTAATTTCTTGTAAACTGGAGTAAGAGAAAGTCGTATGAGTGTTTCACACCAGATTTTTTCCATTGTATTAATTATGTAATAAGTTTTTCGGCTGTTTTTGCTGTATGTATTAGCCTTGAGTTGGACAAGTATAACATCAATGAAATGTTAACCTCTAGTATCGTTATGGCCATGTTTTTGAAACGTTTGTGAGTAGTAAAGTTCAAAAACTGAAGTCAAATGTAAACAAACGGACTTCATTTAACCAACGATTTTTTTTTTTGAGTTATATTTTTTTGTATTTTCTTTATCAGTTGTCTTTTGTTTCATGTATTATTATTGACTCAGCCTAAGTTACTGTACGAGCTGCAAAAATCAATTGTGCCTGGTAAATAAGATGAAATAATATATATGTATATAGTGTTTAATGGACGTTAAACACGCAATCTCACATGTTCCAGTTGGCCCCATGTCACATACATTATTTAAACTTGAACAAGATATTATCTAAACATAATTGAATTAACTCCGGTGACAATGTTATTCTACTCCTTAGGAATGTTTGTATACTATGCGATATATGAAGTATCCAAGTAACACCACAGCCTAGTAACAACTCCATGCAACACAAAAAATCTGGAGTGAAACATTCACACGGGTTTCCCGATGTGACTTTAAATTTTTTTTAAATACAGCCGTTCCCGAGCTCCTGCTCATAACGCCCAATAATTATACTCCTTCCCAATGATGCCGAAACAAGAATGATTCCACAGAATATAAGAGGGAACGGTACAACAAGGTACCTTCTATAGATTGTAATAAAATTATGCCAGTAATAGGGGAAGGGATTAGCTCAGTAGTAGCGCGCTGGACTAGCAACGTGGAGATCAAGGGTTCGAGTCCAGCTGCTGCCCTTAGATTTTTTCTTCCTAGGAACCTCTTACAGCTCACTGTCCGGTTATGGACAGTGTTGTCTGCAACGAGAGAACACTATCCGGAGGCCGACAGTGCACTGAGTAGGCTTCGAACTTTGGGTAGCTATATGGGCCCAGAAGGGCTTTGGATAGCGTAGAGCTTGGCCCTCCCCACAGACAATAAAAAAAAAAAAAAAAAATCAAGCAAATAGACGACCATCGCCTTCATACCTCATTCATACAGTAAATACATTCATACTTCACGCATGCAGACATCCTAATTAACCTCTCAATACTCGATATTCCTGAGAGGCCCTGTGGTAACTATGGTTTTGTTACTTTTGATATATTATTTTAATTGTGCATATGAACAGATATATTGTTGTTGATAGATTGTGTAATTTCATGGGACATATTTCACACGCTTAAATAAAGTGTTATTTAATTTACAAAGCCGCCTTCTTTATTAACAGTAGCTTGACAATAGTGTTACAAGTGGTGGCAGCGGTGGGATATATCGGTCAAGCCTCGGACTAAGCGTCAAGCTAGAGCCGTTGATGACACGGCGGAGAGAGAGTACGGTTGGGGCCTACCCAACCGCTAGTACGACCCAAGGAATTTGTTGAAGGCCCGTGGAGAGACTACATACAGTATTTTAATCGGGTAAGTAACGTTAATGGATGGGATAATTTAACTAAGGCTCGCTATTTAGCCCTGTGCCTTACAGGGGAGAGCTTGATGGTGTACAATACTCTCTCTGGGGCGGACCAGGAGAACTATGAGCTAGTTTGTGCGCACATCGAATCTAGATTAGAGCCACCGGAGAGGTACTGGCTCAAGAGGAATTCATTCAAGCATAGGAAGCAAGAAAGGCAAGAGTCCTTGACTCAGTTTGCGACGAATTTGGAGATTCTGTACCAGGAAGCCTTTCCTAGTGAACCCGAGGAGACCCGCAGACAGGAGGCGCTCAGGGAACAATTTCTGGTTGGCGTTAGAGACAGTGTAATCCGCTTCCAAACCGCTATAACCAACCCGAAGACCATCGCGGATGCCCTCAACACCGCGTTACAGGTAGAGGCCATCTGTAATAAGCATGGGAAGCTGCCAGCGTCCATTTGGGCGATAGAAGAGGAGCCAGGAGCAGACGAGGGAGAGCCGGCGTCTGGGATGCTAGCGATATCCACGCAGGCATCGCTTGAGGAAAGGCTTAGAAAGCAAGAGGAAAGGTTAGCAGGGTTGATCAAGGCACTAGCCGACCTGACTGCATAACTCAGGACGAAGGATAATCAAGGAACACGCCGGAGGCTAACTTGCTGGAACTACGGGAGAACAGGGCATGTAAGAGCTCGTTGCCCAAGAAACGAGGGCACGGAAAACTACAGTCGGCCAGCCTAGGGGACCGGGAACTGGCTGAGGAAAGCATGGTCCCTTCTATGGAAATCGATGGACACTGCCAAGGGAAGAACCATGTTCATGTGCAGGTAAATGGAGTGAATACCCCCGCCTTGGTTGATTCGGGGGCAGGAGCCACGCTGGTTAGCTCGGAGTTTGCAGAACGCATTGGGGTCCGCGCTTCCCAGGAATGTAGAAAAAATCTGCGCAACGCTAGCGGAGGAAGGATTAGAGTGAGGGGAACGGCTGACATTATAATAGGCCCAGGTAGCAGAAGATTTGAGCGCCGGTGTATCATCGGCGATATCAAACACAATGTAATCTTGGGAGTTGATTTTCTGGAGCGGAATGAGATCAAGCTGCAGTTCGGACCGGGAATGATGGAAGCCGATGGGGTACGAACGAAGTTAATTCCAGCGAGCCAAGCAGAAGTGCCTAACCTAAGTGTCACACTCGCAGAAAATGTTGTTGTACCAGGACGGCAGGAAGTGGTGGCTATAGCATGCGTCGGCGTAGATATAATGGAAGGCAAGGAAGTCATGTTTGAAGCTGAAATAACGAAGACAGGAATTTGCGCTGCAAGAGTTTTGGCGAAAGTCCAGCACGGGTCAACCCCTGTCCGCCTGATGAATACAGGGCCGGAACCGGAAACTTTGTTTGCAAACATGAGGATAGGTTACATTGAGCCGATGGAGGAGACGGAAGAGTCGGGCGAGAAAGTCTGCGAAGTAACGGAATGCTATGAATTTGGGGCAGCTGACATCGGAAGAAGGTTTAACTTACAAAACACGCGCCTCAACCCAATGCAGCATCGTAAGATGGTCGAGCTGCTTCAGGAATTCAATGAAATCTTCTCGTTGGGGCCAAAGGATATGGGTCGGACGGGCATAGTGAAACACGCCATCAATACGGGTGACGCAAAACCCCTGAAACAACCGCCACGAAGAGTGCCATTTCAGCGCCACAAGGAGGTGGCCTGTCTTGTCGAAGAAATGCAGGAACAGGAAGTGGTTGAACCCTCCATGTCTCCCTGGGCAAGCCCGATCGTATTGGTACAGAAGAAGGACGGAAGTACACGGTTCTGCGTTGATTACTGCCGATTAAACCTAGTGACCAAAAAGGATGCTTATCCTTTACCTAGAATAGACGACATTTTGGATAGCCTGGCCGGAGCAAAGTATTACTCGTCCTTGGACCTGGTCTCTGGATACTGGCAAGTGGAAATGGAACCAAAGGACAAAGAAAAGACGGCGTTCATAACCAGCCACGGATTATTCCACTTCAACGTTTTACCGTTCGGGCTCTGTAACGCTCCTAGCACGTTCCAGCGTTTGATGGATGCTATGCTGAGTGGTCTTAATTGGAAAATAGCGATGGTTTATCTAGACGACATCATTGTGTGGAGCACCACGATTGAGGAACACTTGGAACGGCTTCGAACTGTTTTTGAACGAATTAGAATGGCCAAATTAAAGCTAAAATCGGAAAAATGTCAACTATTGCGGACCACGATAGCTTTTCTTGGGCATGTCGTCTCGGCGCAAGGGGTGTCGACAGATCCAGGAAGTTGCAGGCGGTTAGAGATTGGCCGGTTCCAGTTAACAGGCAAGAGTTACGATCTTTTCTGGGCTTCGCAGCGTATTGCCGGCGATTTATAAAAGGCTTTGTAGAAATGGCGGATCCGCTATATAAAGCGGCAGAGCGGCAAAATAAATTTTGTTTTGGACCGGAGCTACAGGCTTGCCTTGAACAGTTGAAACAAGCACTACTGACTGCGCCTGTTTTGGCACTACCCAAGGCCGAGGGGCCGTTCTACGTAGACTGTGATGCTAGCGATGTGGGTGTAGGCGCTGTTCTTAGCCAGATCCAAGAGGGAGAAGAAAAAGTTATCTGCTATGCCGGGCGAGGGTTAAGAAAACCGAGCGCCGCTACTGTACGACCCGAAAAGAAATGCTAGCGCTAGTGTATGCAGTCCGCCAGTTCCGGTGCTACTTGTATGGCCAGCCGTTCAAGGTAAGACGGACCATAGTTCCTTAAAATGGCTCCATTCTTTTAAGGAACCAGAAGGGCAGATAGAGATGGCTAGAACAACTGGCATCGTACGATTTTGAAGTGATTCACCGCCCTGGAAAATTGCATAAGAACGCGGATGAGTTATCGTGAGCTTGCAGGCAGTGCGGCAGTGAGCCGGAAATAGAGGATGGGCAAGAGTACCCTCCGAAAAAACATACAGGGAACGGCAAATTGGAGTCCATCAACCTTATAATCCAGAGTGCCGAAGACCTCAAGGGGAAGCAAATGGAAGACCCTTTCTTGTCTTTAGTCCTGCGATGGAAAAGAAACGGGGCCAGACCTCCGTTTAAGGAAGTAAAGAGCGGTGACCCTGCGCTTATAAGTCTATGGACGCAGTGGGCTCGCTTGGAAATGAAAGATGAAGTACTGTACAGCAGGTGGGACGAGAGGAGCATGCCTACTAGATACCAGCTGGTAGTCCCGCGGAGCCTTAGAAGAGAGATACTGACAAAAATCCACGCGGAGGCCACAGGAGCACATCTTGGAATAGCGAAAACGCTGAAGAAGGTGCGGGACAGGTACTACTGGCCCGGGCATACGCAGGAGGTAGAAAATTTTATAAATGCATGCCCTGATTGCGAAGCTAAAAAAGGGCAGCGGGCACGCGCCCCCTTACAGAGTATGGCGGCAGGGTTCCCGTTTCAACGTATCGCCTTGGACCTCCTAGGACCACTCCCTCGGAGCAAGCGGGGAAACCGGTACATATTAGTAGTAGCAGACTACTTTACGCGCTGGGTAGAAGCGTACGCGCTGCCAAACGCCGAGGCCACGACAGTGGCAGGAAGACTTTTGGATGAATTCATCGCTCGCTATGGGGCCCCCTATGAGATCCATACTGACCAGGGGCGGAAATTCGAATCAAACCTATTTGAGGACTGGCAAAAAGACTGGACATCAAAAAGACAAGGACCACCCCTTACCACCCCCAGTCTGACGGACTTGTAGAACGGTTCAACCGTACTCTTTGCCAGATGCTGAGCCACTACGTAAGCCAGCAGCAGAACGACTGGGACCGCCACCTACCCTACGTAATGATGGCGTACCGCTCTAGCCGGCAAGAGACGACGCGGCTGACCCCGTATTACGCCTTATTTGTAGAGAGATAAGCCTCCCGTTAGACCTCGTGTATGGGCGCGGGGAGGAAGACGCCACGTTCACGAGTACGTCCAAAGACGAAGTGCCCAAATGGAGGCGGCTTACCAGTACCTGCGATAAGAGCAGGGCCGCAAGCAGGAACGGCAGAAGGATTATTATGACCGCAGCTGTCGGGGTCCTCGCTTCGAGATAGGAGATCAAGTAATGCTCTGGACCCCAAGAATTAGAAGAGGCCTTAGCACCAAGTTCCATCGACCCTGGGAAGGGCCGTACAAAATAGAGCAGCAACTCTCCGAGGTGACGTATATGATCACTGATTGTAGGAGGAGGAGAAAACCACCTATAGTCCACTACAACAGGCTGAAGCCTCATCGAGGGGACGCACAGGCCAGGGCCTCTTGAAGGGGGGAGAGTTGTGGTAACTATGGTTTTGTTACTTTTGATATATTATTTTAATTGTGCATATGAACAGATATATTGTTGTTGATAGATTGTGTAATTTCATGGGACATATTTCACACGCTTAAATAAAGTGTTATTTAATTTACAAGCCGCCTTCTTTATTAACAGTAGCTTGACAATAGTGTTACAGCCCCTAAAAACTCAATAACTACCCAATCTAAGTCATTCATGCCACAGTCATACAAGAAATGAAGTATCTCACAGGTCTCAGATCCTCTTCTGCAAACTTTTTAAAGGCATCGTATAGACTGAGATTCTCCAAGAACAAAGTTAATGTATAATTATCAATACCACTATGATAACCTATTGCACACTATAATTTTGCCCGGAGATCCTCATAACAAATGCATTCCCTCTTCTTAAAAAATATAGTAGGGCCGATCTCACTTCTTCCAGGTCGAGTGGAAGATATCCTGGAAGAGCCTCAGTTGATGTCGTACGGCTACAATTACCCATCAACAGCAACATGGCTCTTTGTATTGCCATGGTATGACTCCTAAAGACAGCTTTGCTAACTATGTGTGCCCAGACAGAGCAGCAGTATAATACCTGTGCTGTATAAGATGCTTCTATAAATTATTTTTACAGTTTTTTTCTTTAATTCCCAATCTTTCCTCGTAACTCGAATAGGATGGCAAATTAAGCTTTTTGATTTTCTCCTTAGTGCCTTTATATGAGGGACTAAACTTAAGTTATTAAGTATCTGGCCTGCCGGACCTATCTCAATCGATGACCACTGAAGCGAAAAACTGGCTGTCTAGTTGCAGCTAGCTTGCCTTTGAATAAAATTGCTGCTTTTTTGTCATGAGAAATATGCAATTTATTAGCTAAGCACCATGCGGACAGTATCTCCATTGCAATAATCTAATTCAGTCCGACTATCATCACCAACACTAGATCAACCTATCGCCAACACTTAGCATAAGCAATTTTCCTTACTGTGACAGCGGTTTCAGATGCGATTTAGCCATCCGGTACAAAATTCCAGAACACCGGATTAGAAACTGAGCCTTGCGGACAGCCACGCCTTGCAATCTTAGGCACCTCTTTGAAGCTCGGCCTAACAAGACTGTTATCTCCTTCAGAAATGACTTTACTAGCACGAATAAAGTCGCTCTGAAAGGCTTTCCCACCAGAGATTGTCAAACGAGCCAGCGATAACAACGAAAATTCCCGCAATATACTTAATGCCATTATCAAGAGAACTAATGAGTGAGTGCATTACTTCCTCCGTCCACTTTCCCTCCTTAAATGCATATTGTGTCTCCTATATAATCCTTTTCTCTCATATAAATTAATCAGTTTCCCAATGTACAGACGTTCCACAAGTTTCCCTAACACAGATAGTAGACAAATTGGGCAGTAAGATTTCGGATCATCTAATCGTTTGTCTCGGCTTTTCAATAATAAACGTAGTTCCGCGCTTCCAACATCAGGAAAATTACCTTCCTTAAGACAGCTCTCATGTGTGCTCATCAAAACGACAGTATACAGTGACCATATTCTCTTAATCATGTCCATAGTAATCCTATCCATACCATGGGCAGAGCGGCATTTTTGGCGAGCTAGCGCTGCTTCCACATCCAATTCGGAGGAATCTTCTTGGTTAATATGATTAGATTATTCATTATTTAACTTCCTTAACACAGATTTGGCAGCAGTATCCTCAACATCATCTGGCACTAAGGTTGTCAATAATTTTCCTACCGTTTCCTGCTAGCCCACGGCTATCTGTAGATCATTTACTCTAATTGAGGACAGCATTGTTTCATGGGGTATTTTGGCAACTAGCTTTTGAACCAGACCCCAAGGAGAACTTTCTTTCACACCTAACCAAGTCCCGTCAGCTTCCCTCTTTTGCTATTTTAATCGTCGACGTATATACAATTTTCGGAAATCGTTCCAAGCAATTTGAGATAGTCTACTATCATTGATATGAAGCCTACAATAAGATTTTGAACAAACCGGTTTTCTGCAAAATTACTGAGCGGTTTCTTTGAATTTGTCCAACTTTCTTAAAAACGATTTTCCATAAACTTAGCATATGTTTGCACACACATGAAGGTCTGGCACTTTTATTTAAAATATTTTATGGAGAAACTTGATCTTAGTGGAGCTGTGTGGGCGTGCTTTGTTCTTATGTGTCTTTCAAAAGTTCTGTTTTCTAAAATCACAACACTCGTGGTGCGGGTCATTTTTGATTCTATGGAAATTAAGTTTGTCCCAGCTTTTCAAGTTTAAAGAAAATTTATTGTAAAATTAACAAAAGATTAGTGTGTTTGGCAGCAGCTTTTTTGGAATGCATAAAAAACATTTGTTAGTGATTGAAATTCTTACTGGAATTAGTTGAATGGGACCAAGTTCTAAAGTTGAAAGCCAAGATGATGCTTGAAACCGAAAATGTCACAAAGTGGAAATGGAAATTAAAAGATAAAGCCCAATTGAATCCAATGAAAACAGTGGTTAGACCGTGACCAATTTTCTAGCGATCAAGTATCAAGTGAAAAGAAGGGCGAAGTACTGGGAACGTGGTAGCCAGTTTAGAACTTTCCTGGAGTTTAGTTGCAACGAGCTCATAATACAGAGAGGGATGCGGTGATGACGTCATCACCAGTCTCTATCTCTCTCTCTCTGCCAGTTGTGGAGCAGAGAATTGTTGATTTAAGTGATCACCCAGAGTTAAGGCCTTCAACAACAGCCTATGAGGGCCACTGTTTACACAACAGAGTGGTTTATGGAACTAGCTGGTGATGGAGCTGCCACTCTCTCAGTGCTTATTCTCTGGTGAACCGCTCCTTTACTCCACCTTAAATACACTTTATTCCATGTTACTATGAATCTATTTAATTATACTTTCACCAGCAGACAACACTAACTAGTTATCGATGTGCCTCTAACATTATTACTTTTTCTAATAAATTTTATTTTTAAATTTGAATATATGCATTACTCACAATTCATAGATGGTGGGAGTGCATACATGCTCGCTGTAAAGTGAAGTTTACTGTTACACTAAACCAGCAGTTTATAAATGGTGTTTAATGGGGTCGGAAAAAGGAGAAAACTATTCAGGAATTACTTACTAACAGTTATAAGTATAAGTTCCTGTAAGTTCTCTACAGAAATGAGTAGCTTAAGCCGATAGCGCTACTGATAGACTTGCTGATTACTTGGTCTTAAACAGATAGTATATAACTGTGGACTTTTCGTTAATTGTCTCGGATACTCTTAATACCCCTTCTTTTAGTTGCAAGAAGATTGCGTCTAGACTCTATTATTTTTTTTTTTTTTTTGTGACGTATAGCACGTTTAGTTTGCAGGAAAACTGTAATGGTGTATCATGACCTTATCTGTGTATTATAAAGAGCTTTCTATTGTGAAGGGGTGTCGTTATGTTGTCTGAGAGCTGCCTTGTGACGTCGCTATTTGAACCTATCGTCCTAATTAAACAGGTAAACAGGTAAACAGTGTTTACTGCGATCAATCAACTGTAAAAATTTCTTTGCACTACACAAACCAACAAAATGCAGAAAATGTTATCTGAAGAGGGTTGGATGCACATCTGGGCCAGTGGCGGTAACTTGAGTGCACGCGTAGCAACCTAACCAATTGAATATTTGGAATGCAGCCAACTGCCAGTTTAGCCAACCTTTCAACTCTAACCTGTATACGCGGTATACTTACTATATAAACACACACACACTCACTAAATTACTCAGGCAACTATGTGGATTTGTATATTACATTCGCCTTTTAATAGGCGCTACCAAAAGTTACTTCCACTCTCAGGTACTGAACAAATAAAAACTTTACCGCCGTTTGTTGGGGTTGCCTCCAGTTCCCTGAATGTGCATTCCCGAATTCTGTAATATGAATCCTGTAGTGCCTGGCGCCATCCACAACCCGTTGTCATACATTTCATGGTGAACATTTCTGGCATATATATTGATTTCGTCTGCAGCCGTGCCATATAACCTTTTTACTTTCTCTTACATAGCAGGTATTGTGGTCGTGCCAGATTTTCGAAATTGAGTTTTCACCGGAAATACTTGTTTTTGGTCCCTTAAATACGAAAAAATGTTTTTGCGAACGGCTTGTGTGTGTGTGTGTATATATACAGATCACCTCAAAAACGAAAAATCGCAATAAGCCCAAACATAGTTTCTGGTTAAATACTTCCACCGCATCAGCCACAAAGATTTCAGGCAAAATCCATCCACCGAAAATGCGCCTTTATTGAATGGTATTTCCAGTTTTTTGTGATTTTCTCGAAAACGGCTCCAATAATTTTCTGTAAACTTTAAATACATCTACAATCATAAATACATATACATTTCTGGAGTGGTTGATTTAAGTGATCACCCAGAATTAAGATCATCAACAATAGTTTATTGAACTGGCTAGTGGAGATAGCTGCCACTCTCTCAGCGCATTATTCTTGGTGACATTTGACAAGTTTTCCTGGGAAAATTGATGGGTTCTGGGGAGGAACCGCAGCGTTATGCTTTCTTCTAAACTACCACTTCAGTATTATATATAGTTCTAACACTAATATAAAATTAATAGACATTAGAAGCATTGATAGAAATCCAAATTTGAAAAAATCGGTTACCCGGAAGTGCGATTTTACAGACCTAAAAAAATTTATTTTAGAAGGATATTGGGGTGTGTAAGTTAAATTTGAACTATTTCAAATTATTCTACTAGTCAGTGGTGGCCTTGGATGCCCAATTTTCCCCGCCAACTCTCCCTCGGTCCTGGCAGTCATCAGCCAGCAACCTTCAGCACACCAGATAACTTTCGGACGGCCGCGCATTTTTTATTCTCACAGAAACCTTTCCAGAAGAAGTTTTAGACCACACATGGTCATATGAATGCCACACTTTCCTTTCTATTCCACACGTCATGGGGTCTCCCATTTCTATAATTCTCATTACCTCGTCATTTTTCAAGCTTTCTTGGTTTTGACATTGAGCGCTCCCACACAAAGCCGCTCTGGTATACTCTTAAAATCCCCACTTCCTTTTGTAAGCCTAGTCCAGCTAAACGTAACGTTGCATATTTCTATCGAACGGTCATATATGAATTTTAACTGCCACAAAATTTACAGGAAAATTAATAAACATAAAATCTGATATGAATTATTCAAACGATTCTACTTTAATGCGGTGAATAAGGGACAAATTTTCTTCAAACATGGAGATATGAAGTCAGAGTTAGTTGTCACAAATAGAGACTATAGTAATAGAAAGCGAATCAGTTTTGAAGCATCCATAGTAATCTCTCTTACTTCAACTATTAACATTCCAATTGATACTTTACCTTCAAGCATGGAGAATGAAGTCGCAGCTAGTTGTCACACATAGAGACTATAGTAATAGAAAGCGAAATCAGTTTTGAAGCATCCATAGTAATCTCTCTTACTTCAACTATTAACATTCCAATTGGTAAATTATCTTCAAACATGCAAATTGAAGTCACAGTTAGTTCTCACACATAGAGACTATAGTAATAGAAAGCG
>JAAEAF010004218.1:0-73111 GCA_011037195.1 Triatoma infestans
GCACCATCTCATGACATGTTCCTTGATGCCCATCACAGCGGATCCTTCGCTTCACTCTCTCTTGATACCGAGCTTTAAAGAAAAATTCCTAGTGAAGCTGTATTTCTCAATCATACCATCTCTTGGGAGGTTCCGGGTAAGGGGAAAAGATGACCACTCCCTAATGCCCAGGCCCCCCTCTCCTTCCATACCCTCCTAGAGATACTGAGGTGAGCTCCCTTAGCACTAAGAGCCAACCCTTCCACCACTAAGTGCAGAGGTGATAACTGAGGATGACCTCAATCCCAGCAGTGGGACATGTCCGCATAGCACCCAGTTTTGGCTTAACAATTTTCCCAGTTTGTTCGAAAGAATTTTTTAAAATTTGATATATTACGATACAAAGTATGTCTCTTTTATTTGTATAACTTTTTAACAAAAATTTCAAGGAGATTATCACTAAAAATATTGATAAATTGAAGTAAGTGAAAGTTATGTTAATGTTTCACATTAGAATGTCCTTACTATTTGTTTCTAATGTATTCGTATTGTAACAATTATCAATGTATTAAACGCGTTAAATTGCAATGGGTACGTTCAACATTAAGAAAAAAAGGCAAAAAAATCTGGTGTGAAAGCCTCACACGACTTTCTCTTATTCCTGCTATTACAACCATACTGTTAAAATGGACGGGCCTCACCACGATCCAATAACTTTTTAAAATACCTTGCTTAGCTAATTTCGTATCTTCCTTCGCTTTAACAACGGAAAAAAAAAGAGAAAGTATTCATTCTTTATAAGAAGCACAATTTATAACTTACAAAATATGGTGAAATTTGCTAAATTCGACCGAACATTTTATTATGCAATAAATATAAATATATAAAAATAAATATAAGTACTACTTGAATATGTGGATCGAAATCCGTAATGCTGGATAACATTTGGGATTTTAGCCGTCGTAGCATGCATGTTCCATACGTGCATGTCAACAAGTATAGTGGTAACGATAACATTAAGTTGAAGTCAGCTCTCTACACGAATTTGATAACTTTACTCTGACGATGAATGAAATCCGAAACCGGTCAGGAACAACAAAAACATGCATTCTTCGATGGATCAAATCCCAGACAAGTACTATTTCATTAGAAATAAGTTAATTATGAAAATCAAGTGAATTCCTGCTTCTCATACAGTTGATCTTGCCTGTTTCCCTTCAAGTATCTTAATATTTTTTTGGGAGTTCACTCTTCTGTATCTACACATAACGTTTATTTGCTTAGCCTGAACTTTTTACTTTCCCTTGAAGTGCTGTAAAGGGACTATTGAGATATGTTCAATTTTGGAAATTTTCTTGGCGTTTTGAGAGTATATGCGCGTTTTTGTGTATGTGCGTGTAAACAAAATATCTCATTAACAAAAACTCATAGAAATATCAAATTTAATATTCCGTTTAGACATCTTCATTTTCTCAGATACGAAAGTTTCGATCAAAATCGGTCAACCAGAAATGCTAATATATTAAAAGTTTTTACGCGAATTTCTCGAAAATGGGTCCAAACATTCCTTTCAACTACATACATAAGGGTCTATCTATCATACTTAAATAGTATGTAAAATGTTTATGAATTTTCAAAAGTGAAATTCAAAATTTTGTCAGCTATAAAAACACAGTTTTTAAAAGAAATGAGCGTAAATTATAAATGTGCTTTCTCTTTCCCGCAGAATTTCATAATAACAGAAATTTCGTAAATTTTGTTTAGTAATTTCAAAAAATGAAGGGAAAACGGCGTCTAATTAGTATTTGAATGAAAGAAATGGCCTCGCAACTTAAGTGAATATGACACCAATACTTTACAGAAATATATAAAATATACAAAACAATCTTGTAGGTGACGGTGATTTAGTTTTGGGGCCCCTCGCTTCACACATTTACATCTTCATGTATTTCGAGCAAAATAAATAATACAACTCAATTTATTTGCATTCTTTAAACTTACTATTTTTAATAAAGGTTTATTTTTATAATTAATAATTATTAAAGGTTTATTATTAATAAAGTTTATTTTTATTTTTAATAAAGGAAAATTTTCATTGATTCATACTCACGTAACCCCCAAATCTTATAGCAATTAGAGCAAATGAAAAGATTAGGCGCCTTTCTTTCAAATATAAAGCAGCTTTAATTAAAAATACAAACAATGAGAAAATTTCTTGTAACTGAACGTATAAGTAAGGGATGAGAATGAATAAACTTAAAGTCGAACTCTACTAAATATAAAACCAGAGCAATATTTCTAATTATTCTAAACTGGTATGAAGACATTCAAGAATCTACTAAGCATATAATTGTGGCCTTCTACCTACCGTCATGTCACATGGAAAGTATTTTTGCAATTATTTCTAACATGAAATCCGTATCGCGTGTTGAAGAAAACAGATTCACATATTCTTTTTTGCATAATTATAGCCAACTATAGTGATGAAAGAATTTTTCAAATTTAATTTCAGTCCAAAAATAAGAGCATGTTATGAAAATATATTGGTTTGCTATTGAGATAAAATATTTTTGAAAAGAGAGAAATGCGGTGAAGGAGTGTTTTCTGTTTGATCAAAATTTTGGTAATAATGCTTAGTAAGAGATTACAAATGTGATGAATCAAGGAAGTGGAGGTGAAGAGCAAAGTTGCATAGCAAGCGAGATATGCAACTAGTATGTGTTTCAATTGCGAATTGTCTAGGCTTGCAATCACCTATTATTTACTCATAATTTTGCTTCTACTAAGACAGAGATTCAAGTTTAATCAACTATTCCGCATCAAAAGCAAATGCTCCATTAATTTTCTCGTTTCAACGAAAAAATGGTTTAACTTACGAAAATAAGTCTGTTACAACAAATTTCACAAAAGGCTATCCTCTCATGGCAATCCTCTTGTCCGTGAACTTTCATCCCTTACTAACCCTATAAATTCAACATGAATACTACAACGCCAGTGGCCTCGTGATCTACTTCTTGAATAACTCGGAGTTTCACTATTGAGCGACTTCTCCGCTCCTGTTTCTATTAATTGTCCATAATTAACAAATTTACTATTGTTAAGCTAAGGTTTGTAACAGGTCTATATATATATATAAAGTACCTACAAATCACATTGTCTAGGTTTGTGGGGTATATTTGTCCTATTTAATATGTATGTGATTCAAATCAATAGAAAAGTTAGGCCATTGAGTTTATGTGACTGCCTAATTACCCAACGATGAATTATTAAAACAGGTATGTACTACACTTTCGATTGAATCTGAAGCTGGACAAATAAACTCATATAGGAAAAGAAAGAAATTGGGTATTTGAATTCTACCTAAACTTATCTATGTGGCATATCAAAATCTCAAATATAAGCTCGTTTATTTATTTCTAGCAACACTCGAATTTTTTTTTTATTACTTAATATTTATGAAAAGGAAGCTCAAATTATAACTTTTCCTAAGCTAGGAGCGCCAAGAATCATACATCATCACTTTAAAAGATGAATCTGTGAAAAAAATATCAAAATTAGTGTTTTTTTTTTGCTTTACTAGAATTTACAACTGCAGGTACCTACCACGACCCACTGGTGGCTCACCAACTCCTAATTTAAAAATGTAATAGTTGAAAATGAATATGCAACTGACAAATAAGATACAACAATTATAACTCAAACCACTTCAGTTTTTAAGTTGGGTTTCGAGTTTTAGGTTTTCGCATCAATGGTTTGTCATAAACCGCTGTTTTTGCAATAGGATTCCTCAGAGTAGTATTGCCCTCAATGTCAAAGCAACAATGGCAAGAAACAGGGTGGGTAATACAGGGCCAGAGCCTGCTTCCTCCACCGGAGTGTTGATGTCAGCCGCCTACTCGGGGGTGCCCCAAGGTGAACAACTGACTTTTCTCCAGGAATGTTACATGTAAGGTCGCAGGAATTCCCGAAAAGGTGCATGGTTATCAATCAGTTATAAATGCGTGGGAGCATAGAATGCCGGTGACAATAAACGAAAACAACACTGAATAGGTTTCGGCTATAAGAACCCCTAGGACTTTCTTGGCTTTTCCTTTTTTTGTTATGCTGGTACTTAAAAAAACACACACACACACACACACACACACACACACAGGAAAGAGAATATAAAGAGAGAGAGAGAGTGAGCCACAAAAAGAGACTTATTTCATTTAAAAGTAAAAAAAAAAATATATAAAACAATTATTAATTTTTATTGAAAACTTAATTTATGAAAAGTTCAGACGATCGCATTACTTCCTGTTACAACAGCAGAGGAGGAAAATATTTTTTATTTATTTATAAATATTGGTAAAATGTACCAGTTAAATTTGAGAATTTAGCTTCCTCGGAAATTCCCGACTACAGGTTTCCGGCTGATCAGTATAAACGGCGGTGAAACGAAAAAAATGCAACAGAAGGCGCAGCAGGGAAGATATTCTGCTCTATTAATAGAAAATTATTCAACAAAAGAGATTAGGAAGACAGTGTACCATTCTAATTCAATATCTGTCCTCAATTGCGATATGTTCGATGAAAGAGTGGATCGTAGTGGCTTATATTCAAATGAAATACCTGGATAAAACTAGGGGAGACGTAATAGAAAACTGACACACAGGACTACTTTCAAGAGGAAACCAAAGAAGAAAATTGACTACCAAGGAAATCATGAAGGGCAGGATTTCGAGATGGTCTGATAATCAACAGTAGAGGATCAGGATGGAACAGAAACTTTGGGGATCAGAGGTCCAGAAACTTTTGGACTATTCTAACGGCATTCTTTTCTTAATCTCACTTGACATTCTCCGACGAACAATTCAAGGGTACATATATATTCAAAGTATTGAAACTTACTTAATATACTAAACTTTTATTAAACCCTTTGTTTACGATCTCTTACTGCCTTAAGAGGGAAAAATGAGGTCGTATCCAATTTTCTAGTATTTTCGGAAAATATATGTTTTTATTCAAATTATTTTTGTACAAAGGCGAATTATTCATTCATTAACTTTATTCGAATAATTAATAATAATAATATTTGCAATTTAATCATAAATAACTGATAATTATCAGCTGATAATGCATTAATCATTAATTATAAAAAAAACTCATATTCATTATTAATTATTCTAAATAAATTTTACTGAACAAGAGTGGGGCTCAGTGTCACTATTAATTAGCTTGTTCCTGACCTACTTCTATTACTTCTCAACTTCAGTCCAGTTTGTTACTGTTTTTTCCTTTGTTTTCTTATTTCAGCTGACTATTCTAACGGAAGTAAAAATTAAAACATTCTCTGAATTTCTTTAATTGTTATTAATTAATAAATAAATTTCATTTTGTGTTTGTATTATTTTCATTCTGCTCGGTATGATGATCCGAATCTTATTACTGACACGAGTTCTTACTAGAAATATATAGAGGTTGCTAACATCCGTAAATCAACAATTATTTGATTTATGTTAATCTGACCTATGTGAACACCGTTAAGCACCATGAGGAGAAATAGTTTCGAAGATTTGGTGACAAAAAAAATAGATAAAGTAAAGTACCATTTTAGTCGCATGCTTAATTACTATTTTTCTGAGATTTTCACATTACTGGAACTAAGTTTAACTTCATGAATTGAAAACTGTGGCCTCAAAGAGTTGCTAAAGTGCAAAACGATGTTTCAAGAACCAAAATGAAAAGTTAAGGAATGAATGTAACAGAAATAAATAAAAAAAATCAAAGGTTTAAAGTAAGATTTTTTTTAAATATTTTTTTCAGTTAAGACTTCCTGAGTCTGCTTTATTGGTCTACAAGAAGTAGAATGGCAAAATTGACAAGCGCTTGGGCATTAAAAAAAAAAAAAAAAAAAAAATACATTTTTTGTTAAAATGTACTACGTCACTTGGCATTATTCCTGAGACATTTTTACTATCCTTTTATTATAAAAAATTTCGATTATTTACCGCAAAAAAAATACATAATTATAGGCTATTTGGCAACAAATAAAATCCACTTCCTGATACCGCGCCTGAAAAACTGATTTAAAACCAGTGTAATGTCCTTCAAAAAATTACCGACTCGTATCCAACATTTAAAGCTATGAATTTTTATTTTTGTGGTTTAATTAACGTTCTTTTTTTAGCTGTTCTGCGGTTATAATTAGAAAAAAAGTTAACAACAAAAATTAATGGGTTGGAAATGTTACATTCAGTTAAGAATCGAATTATATCCATAGCGTAACTAAGGAGATCAACTTAAATCGATCTCCTGGTTAATGCAATACAAATTTCCGAGAAGCTCTTTTTTTTCTCTCTCTATCTCTCTCTTTTTTTCATTTACACCGCGCTACTGCACACAAGCAAACCTGATGAATACAAATAATAATAATCATGAGAAACAAATAAAATAACAACAACAAAAAATCACTAAACGTGTGGAGAAGTCACTCAATGTCACTTGTTGAAAGATCTCGAGGCCACTGACGTTTCGAGAGGACAGATTACTGGCTAAAGGGTTTATACGATAGGGCAGGGTTTAATGGAATTTTTTTATAAGAAGAGGAAGCAACTTCGATCACAAATGGGATATTAAGATCATTGTGGTTCGAGACAAAGTAGAGAGCATTAACAGTGGCGCGCAGAATTTTTGATTGAAGGATTGGATTCGTTGAATATTGGAACGGTTAGCGGAGCCCCAAAATTTCCGAGGAAGCTAAATTCTCAAATTTAACTGGTACATTTTACCAATATTTATAAATAAATAAAAAATATTTTCCTCCTCTGCTGTTGTAACAAGAAGTAATGCGATCGTCTGAACTTTTCATAAATTAAGTTTTCAATAAAAATTAATAATTGTTTTATATATCTTTTTTTTTACTTTTAAATGAAATAAGTCTCTTTTTGTCGCTCACTCTCTCTCTCTCTCTCTCTTTATATTCTCTTTCCTCTGTGTGTGTGTGTGTGTGTGTGTGTGTGTGTGTGTTTTTAAGTAACAGCATAACAAACAAAGGAAAAACCAAGAAAGTCCTAATAGATCGCTGAGTATTATCATGGGATCCAATATCATTCTTTTTTTGATTTTTCGATTTTTTTGCACCTTTCAAAAACGACGTCAGTATTTTCTTTGAAGTTCGAATGCATAGTACACAAGTATGTCTACTATGATTATTTTTTTTAATTCTCCTGGCAAAATTGTTTTTTGGTGGCCTTGGAGAAAAGGGTGACGTTATTCTTCCTTCGGAAGTTCCATTTCAGTATAATGTACAGTACAATTTATATAAAATTAATTAGGATTAAATATGTTGTTCAAATTCCGATTGATTAGAAATGCGGTATTTTGTTTCAACTTTCTAGCGACTTTCTAGATTATGATATCAACGGAATTCTTTAACCTTTGAATGAATGAATTTATTTATTTCATACAATCATATACAAAATTGTACAATATTTACAATATATACAGAGAGAGAGCAACTAGTAAAATAGCTTTATTCTCCACTAGATGGCAACAGACAGTAGGTTTGACCTGCTATATTAGTGAGGGAAAAATGTTCAAAAAACCTCTATTTGTATACCTTTGCTTAAAGCAAAAACTATGCCACTATGAAGGACTTGTTTCGTTGAGGATTCAATTCCTAGGTGAAAAATTACATAGGTTTCACATAGACGTCCACTAACTTCATACCCTAAGTCTTAAAAAAGAGATGATTCGAGAATATACCCTAAACAATAGAGTCGCTTTGGCTTAGAGTCGCTTTACCTTAGCCCATTTTAATCTAGCTATGACAACGTGAAAACAAAGTTTCACATATTTGAACAGCAAGCTAGAAATTTCTATAATTAGGAAATGATGTCCTCATGTCATTCTAGCAATTTTAAAGGTAACTCACGTCTGATTTTTATGTATTTGGATTCTGGCAGAATTATGTTAACTGGAAAAATTTAATTTCATTATGACGAGTGCAAAAACCATTGCTAATTTTTTGTTCCCAAAATACGGTCTATCCTTGGGATGATGGGATTGCGAAGTTAAAAAAAAAAAAAACACAGACATATATAACTCTAACTCCCTAAATATATGAGAGATTTCTTTTTTTAACTTTCAGGATGCAGGTAGTCCACGATTAGAATATTATGTCTAGTTATTTATTTTCTTGGCATAGTATATTCTGTTGACGATATAGTTGTCTTTTGAGATTTGTATGTAAAGTTTGTTCAATTGTCATTTTAATCTTGTGTAGGAGAATCTTTTTTGCCGATGTTTAGCAAGATAATTATCGATATCACGGGTTGGAAGAGAGAATTAGTGTTGGCAAATTCTTGTAGAAGCCATTGATTCAGAAACAAAGGAAAGGATTTAGTATCATCTGATAAGTTTGAAGAGGATAGTCAGTCTACATACACAATGAATCCAGATAGATTTTTCTTGAACTAGGAATTTTTACTAAATTTGAATTGGCTTCAATATTATATAGGAAGGATCACTATACTTTAATAAAATGGCACTTTTGAGAGAAGCGACCTCCCACTTCCCTCGCAGGATCATTTCAAAATCAATTTTCGTGGGAAAAAGCGTCATATAAAAGTATAGCAAGTAAACCCGTTATGCTATATGTATATAAACTGAAAAAAAAATTGTAAAATATATTTTCTTTTTGTTAATATTATGTATGCGTTTGAATCGTATAATATAGTGAAATAGCGCTTTAGTGGAAAATTCATCCCTCTTCTAGAACTCTCATAAAGTGAATTTTCCCGGAAATATGTATGTAATATAAGTGACAGACATATATATATATACACACATATATATTTATATACATATTATATACATATATATATATTTATATACATATTCCACTATAATATGTTTATATATATATATAAACATATTGTCAAAAAAGCTTCAAAGATTTACTTTATTATATATATATAAAATAGCAAGACCTGACAAGTTACTCTTTGTAACGTTTTTTCCCCTAAATTATTTACTTTGTTTACTGCAACCCATACGTTACTTCTTGAAACTGGTCTTGATCCACTGTTTACTTTATCACTTAACAGCCGCTATATAATTGAAGGTTTCAAATTCACCCGTATAATTGCGGAGCAGGTTGTGAGAGTGCATTAGGCAATGTACTGGAACGTATCCTCTTTAATTTTTTCTATTTTTGGAGAACGGTACCAATATACTAATATATTAAATGAACCCATTTTATTTTATATTGTAGTAACACTAATTGGTCTAAAGAAACTAATAAATGAATTTAATTACTAGTACATGTTTGATCTAAGTTTAAGTTAAATTAGATTATGATTTATATTATTAATACTGTTTAGAGAAATTTTAGTTATTAAATTTTTGGATGAATTTTATCGTTAATAGTCACTTTTAAATAATATCTCGCTTTGTTCGCTATTTGAATTATTATTATCTTGGTTTAAGTACTTCGAAATATTATAATTCTGTTTAATGTTGTTTATTTAAACAGCTATTCTTTATTTTTCTTTTCTTTCCAAATTATAAAAGATAAACAATTTTCTTGCCTAATTCCGGTAGATGGACTACTATATAATATTTACTCTTACAGAAGTAAGACAAAGTGAAAAGTTAAAAGTGATCATATCAAATACTTACCACTTCTGTTATCCATGAGATCATCATACCAAAGTGCTAGTCTTGTTGCCATGATTACCGATGCTTGATGGTGATGCACTCTAATGGAGGCGGTGGCCTAACATACAGCATACAAACATGTACTCCTTGCTCTCAGCTAGCTCAGTTCAGATTACACTCTCAGCTTGTGGCCGATCGCGTCTTGCCACGCCTTCCACCCCTATTTAGCAACAACAACAGAAAAGCAAACCATAAATCATTAATACACTGGCAAGTATTGAAAACAAAAATATAATATCACAATTTTTTTTTTTAAATAATGCACTCAATGAAATAAATTATGCGCTTGATTTTAATACATGAGAATAGAGAACGGCCACTAATAATGTGACAAGTGATTGTTTAAAACAAAATATTCACTCAACTTTTTCTTTCTGCAATTCTCACAGATATGACAGGCAAATTTTCTTTAAAATGGGAATTTTTACTAAACACATAAGTTCGTGTATTTTCTAAAAGTATGGAATCTACTTTTAGGGGAAGACATAGACGAAACCTAATCCTCGGCTCTCTCAAGATTCCTCAAGAAAATAGTTCATCTAATGATTTTTTTTTAAATTCGTCAAATAAACTACACTTACATAACCAATCACTTATATTTGAAATATTTTTTGCTGGAGGAGAGTTGTATAAAATACTTTGCTCACGTGTTAAATATTAGATTTTTTCTGCAATCGTATCAAACAATCAGATCAACCAAAAATTGAATTCAAATAAGTATGTAAAGTTATGTAGAATAGAAGTAGTGTGTAACTCATTTGTGTGTGAAAGTTGAACTTTCATCACTAAATTTAGTGTAATAATCGTCACATTATCCAACAATTGCAGATAAAATTAATTTAGAGCGGTTAGCGGTTCCTGCATATAAATTTACTAATCATTAAATAATTATATGTAATCAAAAAATGTTTAATTACAATGTGAAAATTTCCTATGACTTTTTATATCGTATTTCCTGAGAACATGCCAGGGTGTGGGGTTTATTATACTCTGCCTTGGAGTTTATATTTTCTTTTCATATATGTACATATTTTTCCTTTTATAAAAAGTTGTATATTGAACAAACATATAGATACAAAATAAATAAATAATCCCATCCTTAAAACAAAAGGTAATAATTAGACATTTTTTTTTTTTAAACCTATGAAGAACCGAGATCCCAGGCAATCCCCTAGTATTCTGCCCATCACAAGAACAAACAAAGTAAAGAAAAAATAATAAGAAAAAAGAAGAATGCGGACGTAAACTTTTAAATATATTAGCTGTTTTTAGATATTATTTATACATACGTACATGTTATGAATTCATAAAAACAAGTTCAAATATGATCTGAGAAGGGGACATTTCCTCCTAATTTCAACAATCAGGCAAGGACGGGTTTTCACCTTAATAGAAAATATCGTCTACTCAAATAAATCAATTATATAATAAGCTAAAACCTGTTACAAATATTTGTAGGAAAATTTTATATAAATAAAACCATTTACTGTATTTGATGAAATAGCTTTTAGAAAGATAAACCAATAAATAAAGATTATTATATTAGTAATTAACGATTAACTAAAAAATTACGTTATTATCTTAAGGTTATAAATGAAAATGATTTTTGTAGGTTATAGACTAATTAATTGGGCATAATTAATTTTTTTTCTAGCTAGGAAGCTTAGAAACCAATTTTTTTCCTACAGAATTTTTTTCATTATTTCTTACAAATGTGATCAAAGTTTCGGCGTTTTTTACGCCATTATGAACAGTAACATTAAATAATGACGTCAGTACTGTAGAGGCAGAATTGATTACATAATTAAATTTCAAGGAAATAATTTTCTGTAATAACACTGAATTATTTAAAACACTTTTTACATTATAATTTTTATAATATTATTATTGTACAAAGTAGTAATCTATATCACCAAACTTGATATAAGTCAGTATAGTATAATTCCTAATTATTTTCATTAGTAGTTATAAATCCCAGAATTGTTTATTGTTGATATTATTACACAATTAATTTAATAAGTCGCTATTATTGAGTATATCTGCTCAAATGTCCTGTTTCTATTGATGAGAACAGTAGTTTTAATTAAGAACTGAATCAAATTAAATTAAAATTAAATTTAATTTTAATTAATTTTTTTTTCTATTTGATTGGGTATGCAATTTTGTAAAAAGGTTAGGTAGCCAGGTGCATTGTATACATTGTTTAAAAATTCTTTCAATTACTGTGCTTGTAGAACTTACTGTAAAAATTCTTTATAAAATGAAGACCTGCAATAATTAAGGTAATGTGAGTATTTTTTTTATTATTATTTATTATCAGAGATATTTTCCATGATTTTGTGGTCGTCGATCGGTTTCGGACGCTCGCCCATCATCAGGATGTTTTGGTCAAAACAGTGTGATAACATAGACATGCACAGAGCAAATTTAGTTGATACACTCTGAATGCATCAACTAAATAAATTTAGCAACTAAATTTGCTCTGTGCAAGCTATGTTATCACACTTTTTGACAAAAACATCCTGACGATAGGCGAACTCCCGAAGCTGGTCGATGCCCACAAAAAGAAGCAGGCTATTACGGAAAATATCTCTTATACTTTCCAGCTCTGCGGAACTATTATTTACTAAAACTATTATTTACTAAAGCAACTATTATTTACTAAAAGATATATTAACTATGTATCAACATGACTGATTTTAGTAAACTTCATTAGAATTTTACGCACGTATAGATAGATCATAAGAAAAAATACCTAGGGGGGTTTTATTATTGTTACATATTATTACTGATATTAAGAATATCATTTTTACATGATTGTTATTATAGTAGTAATAATATATTACTATTTCTCTAAAAGAAAAATTAAAAATTAAACAAAATAATAAACAATAAGAAAATAATTACATGTAATAATAAAATCCAATAACTGTAAATAATCATAATGGCCCTACCATATATTTGTAAGAAATAAAAAAATGTCTTAATCTAAAAAATTGGTTCTAGCTGCCTACCTTGCTAGATAAAATAAATTATACCTTGCTAGAAGTAATAAAGTTAAATTATCTTATCTTATTTTATTACAAGTATTCTTAAAATATACAATTGGGTGCACACAAAAAAAAAATTGCCATTTTTTTAACTACAGAAGTTCCATGGATTGTAAAACCCATCCTAATTCGTCCGATGTTTACAAACACGATATTATATAAATCTCTAGTCTCTTCAGAGTGTTTCAATACATTTACGTCCCTTTCAAATTGTCAGTTCAATTGTGAGCTTTTAAGAAAATCTAGACTCTATCTTACGAAATATTAGTAATTTTACGTCACTCCTAGAAAAAACAGTGTATTGAAACTACGTGCTTTATGTGAAATCTAAGTGAAGATGTTCTGATCAGCGTACTGCCTAATGTCAGTTTTAAAAATTGAATAGTGGTGATACGATTTTGGAAAGAAAAACAGGTTTAGGGCGACAGTCATGTGACTTTGAAGAAGCTTTACAGGAAGCTTTAAAGTGCTGTGTAAAAGCGAACCAAAGTACTCGTGTACTTGCTGCAGAACTGGAAGTGACTAAAGACACCGTTAGCCGCCATCACCATTACCATTGGAAAGGTTAAAGGAAAATTTGGATAATGTCACATGAACTTACACCTCAACAGACCACTTAGGAGAATGGATACTTGCCAACTTCTCTTTAAAAATCCTGATGCGCTGGTACAAAAGAACAGTGGAATGTGATGAGAAGTGAATTTCTGGCGAAATCCTGGGATAGAATGGTTAAATCGCGGTCAAATTGCATTTCCAGTTGGTGCAAGAACGCAATTTGAGAAAATGTCCATGTTATGCGTTTTCTGGAACTATGAAGTAATAATTTATCACGTTTACTCTCCCTATGGTAAAATGGTCAATCGCAAACAGGTTTTGTTTCAGCAAGGTAACGATCGGCTATACATCTCCCGTCAGAGTAGAGAAAAAATTGAAGAACCTGACGTCATTGAACTTCATTTATACCCATCGAGATTTAGCGCCGCCGACTACTATTTGTTTCGGTCCAGGCAGCAAATTTTGGGAAGAGAAAATTTATAACTTCACCAAAGTTGAATTTCGTTTGCAGGAGTTTTTTATTTCCAAACCCAAGAAACAGTATCAGCGAGGGATCCAATAATTGGTAGAAATATGGGCAACAGTCAGTCAGTCACAATGGACTATACTTTGAACATTAATTAAAAATTCATAAAAGATAATACAAAATTGACTCTTTATTGAAAAACGATTTTTTTTTTTTATAGACCCCATTATTTTGATGGGTATTTAGAAGTTTCACACCATATTCTGAAGTCTTTAGGCGTAGTAGGTTCCTTACCCATACAGGGATATAAACCAAATCGTATTTTTTAACACTTAATAATATGAACTTAACATATCAGATTTCGAGCTTGCTAATATGTAACACAACTTTTCATTCTCATTGGCAAATTTTCTTCTCGTAATAATCAGAATGTTTACTAAATGTTTATTTAATACCATTACTTGCCCACCAGGTGGTGAAAGTAAATATACTGATTGCCACTACAAAACTGTTTAATAGAGGAAGTTCAACGTCTGAGTTCCTATAGAACTCCGTCCTAAAATGAGTTTTTTCGAGAAAAATGTTTCAAATAAAAGTTGCAGCTCTTTACACACACGTGGTTGAAGAAAGCCTTTGGAACAGTTTTCGAGAAAATGAAAAAAACCATTCTGAAAATTTAGACTTCTGATTAACCTATTTTCTTCAACTTAGTATTTATTTTTTTTTTAATATATTTAATTCTCGTGTTAGGTAGTTATTAATATTATACGGTAAATACTATGAATTAGTATGTGAGAGACAAGCCTAAGCTCCACGTTCCCTCACATTCCCTCAAAAATCAATTTTTCTGGCAAAATGTTTCAAAAGCTGATAAAAAGAAAATCCTGTAAAATCGCGGCATTGATTTTGATTGAAACTTTTCTATCGGAATCCATTACGTTTCCTGAACAGAATATCAAGCTTGGGCACCCGGCGATTTTTCGTTTTTGAGATATTTTGTCCCTCCCATTACATATAAAGGTAAAAGTAGCAGGATTTGTGATTGTGATGTTGAATAAAAACTATTTATATTTGGGGATTGGAATAGTGAACAAGATACAAATTGCCGGGCAATAAGTGTTGGCGAGTGGGTTTCCTTGAAGTTTAAGGAGAACTCTTGCTTATTCTAAAGATCGTTTAGATCAGGGATCGCAAACTGGCTACATGCGAAGGCTTTCTATTCGGCCCGCGAGCCTGATGATTTCTCTGATAAAAAATAATATTTCTAATATCATCTGGGAATTAAAATAGAAAAATCAAAAACATTATTTTTGTCAGTCAAAATCTAATTTTCTTGGAATGTAATTGAACTTATATTTTTTAAACTGGTTACATTTTTGTAAAATAAAAATGTTAAAAAATTTAAATGCTGGTATATATAGTTTATGTAAATCCGTAAAGACCCGGCAACATGAGAACATTTCTATTTTTAGTTTATGTTTTGGTTTGCAAATAAATACTGAATAAGGGCCGCATTTGATATATACATATCTAACTGACTAGCCCTTTGCAGCATTTGAATTTAAGACCGCAGGTTTAGATGTTGCATGCTAGCAAGCTGATTGAGAATTCATCTTGCTTGTGAAAATTGCTTACTAAAATTCTCTTTGAAATTGTGATTGTGATTGAACAAGAATGTAACACACAAACTACTGCTTTCACTTTACACGAATTTATATTTACAAACTTTGTGAAAATTTATTGTTGGCTGCTGCGGTAGAATAGTTGCACTGGCTGACGTGAGTCATTTGTGCAAACTGTGGATAGCTACTGGCTAGTGTGGCTAGGCTGGTGAAGATTCAGACTCCTTCAAGTGTAGGTTTAGTTCTTTAAAAGTTGATTTAGTTCTTCAAGTGTTGCCTGTTAAACCTTCAGGATTAATACTGAGACTTGCTAAACCCCTCAAGTCCGATCCCCCCCCTAGCACCTGGAAGTAGTAGCTTCTAGGAGGAAGCTTGGCTTTCCAATTTGTAACCCATTCGTCCATACAAGCCAGGTGCATGATAGAGCGGATAGGGTCATAGCACACGGGCTGGTGAAAGCAACATGGAGTACATGGAGTGTTTAAATGGCGAATTTTCTCAGCAGAGAATGCTTCTATTAAACTTGTTTCAATGTCGATTAAGAGCTCTTGTTACTTGTTTGCTTATTACCTGAAACTCACTCACGGTCCGAAAGTGGCGCTAATTTGTATTAAATTCACCTAGTTTAGGTGAACTTGGTGCGTTTTAATCATTCAGCCCATTTTGCAGCGTCTAAATGTATAATTCATGGCATTTGTGCGAGGTGGAACGGAGAAAATTCTTTAGCATTTATTTCCATTATACAGAATATTCGCTAAAAACTTAAATTCCATACTCATAAGGTATCTCAAATCATTGTGGGAAAAACTCAATTTCAAACGAAATTTGAAAGATCGAATTACTTCGTTTTATAGCAAGCAATAAGAGAAAGTAAAAATTAATTCGAAGCAATTAGAGCTGTACACATTAGATTAATTATTAAGGATTACAAAAATAACTTACGTTATACCTCTCAGGGTTAAACCTTAAAACATGAAAGTGGGAAGCGAGATCAAATGTTTAATGGCCAAGGTTGTATAAACAACCAAAAAATAGTGACCCCTAAGAAACTTGTTCTTTCTTATTTATTTACTTGTCTAAACAAAAATTTAAAAAGTAAGAATTTTTTTTTTTTTTTAGTTTTTGTTGAATGGTTTCAAAACAGAAGTGTCAATAATATAAATGCGCTCTTAAAGATTTTTTTTTTTTTTTTTTAAAAGATTTAACCTCCAATTAAGTAAATGAATTTCTTTAAGAAAAAAGAAAAACTAACTTCCCTTTGACGTGAAACTGAGATATTAAGGATAGCAACGATGCGGAACAATTTGATCTTTGATATAAAATAAATAAAAAAAATAATATATTTTTAATGTTAATTTAATTTCTTTGTTACTCTCTATATTGGTTATAATAAATAATGTAAATAAGCAAGCCGTATGTTGATATGGGTTGCTATTATTAACATTATAATTTTAAACAATTAAAGCGTAGGATTTTTGACTCTACTGGAAGATTTTCTACAGCATGTCCCACGAGTTACAGCCCAGCCAAGGAGTATTTATTTCCATTACAAATTGGTACTCTAAAATTGCTTTAAACTAAGTGAGCTTTATCTCTATAACGACATTTTGAAAGCAAAAAAATTTGATATACCACACTCATACGACTTTCTCTTATTGCAGTCAATACAAAATGTTTTCTTTAACCTTGATATTTTCATTTAGCCCGGACTACATGTTGATACACAACATGTGATTATATTGAAGTCCAGAAGAGAGCGCAAATAATATCGAACAAACCTACATAACTGTTATGGTGGTTGGTTCCGCAGAGCTGGAAAGCATCAGAGACATTTTCCGTAGTAGCCTGCTTCATTTTATGGTCATCGACCGGTTTCGGGCGTTCGCCCATCTTCAGGATGGGCACAGAGCAAATTCAATTTAAAACTGACTCAGTGTATCAACTGACTCAGAGTCAGTGTATAAACTGAATTTGCTCTGTGCAAGTCTGTGTTATCACACTATCAAACGCATCCTAAGATGGGCGTTTAGTCGATGAGCACAAAGTGAAGCTACCACGGAAAATGTCTCTGAAACCAACATAATATTTGAAATGTAACGTCAACGGTTCCTCAGAAACGTGTAGAAACTAATATTTCCCCCCAAAAAAGTTTCAAATAAATAAGTGATACGCTTATCTGTCTATGGAAATAGCATTCCAGGCTTCAAAAATATTCGTTGTAGCCATTCTAGAAAAAAATTTAAAAAAAAAAAAAACCTTTTCAGTCAAGTCGCTCATCCCGTTAACCACTTTTCTTCAAATTTAGAATTCACACATTTAAAATACCTTCATACTTCATAGCTAACAGAACCATACATTGTTCTGAAATAGTACTTAGATAAAAGCCTACGCTGCTGCTCTCCCAGAACAATTTTATTGGGAAAAATATTTCAAATAAAAGTAATAGAGGCGTTAGCTAGCATGCGAAGTTGGAAAAGGAATCGCGAACAACTGAAAAATCTATTCAGTAAAGTCGTAACTTCCAGTAAACAGATTTGGATCAAAAGCTTCGTATTTGGTTGCGATGATAGAGACTTAACGGAATAACAAGTGAAGATATTGTGCGATTTTTCGTTTTCGAGATATTTTGCACACACACATCCAAACGCACGCACACGTACATAAAAACTTTTTTTTTATTTCGGGGAACTGAAAACCATGTATTTCCGATGAAAACTTAATTTCGCAATTTTGGAAAAAATCACAATATTTTCTCTTACGGTATTAAGAGAACTTTATGGCTGAGCATGTTTCCAGCGCAGAACACTTCCCTTACGTTTTTGGACACACTCCGGGCTAAAGTAATAATGTTATTAACTAGGCCCAAACTTTGTATGTCCTAAGCATCGTACCTAAGATATTTTCAGATTGAATAATAAATGCAAGCAATATATCAATTTTAATTGAAAGAAACAAGGAAACCGACAAAGATGAAATTTTAATTACTACACACTGTTTTCAATTACTGCAAAATTACGTAATATTATTTGGTAATCAGTGAACAGTAATCTATATAAAACATCCTAAATTTAATGGAATGTTTTTCACTACCTATTTGAAGTAGAAATGTAGTAAATATGCCGCACAAAGTGAAAGTGATTAAATATTCCAAGTACAAAACACTTTCTCCGAGCCATTGGCACAAACTACGAATTACAAGAATTTTAGCTACAATTTAGTGTACGGATAGAATAAATCTAAATCTGCTATATCTACAGTGCTCCGGTTTCGCTAAACTGTAAACAAGTAATTATAACACCTGCACATTTTTTATGATTCTAATGAAAAATATATTACAATTAAACGTAGAAAATGATAATTAATATAATAATTTCCATACTAAAGATACCCCTAACAGCAATGTGATGTAGAAAGGATTTAAGTCTGACTGACCTTCATTATATTAAAAAAACAATCTAGCGTGAAATACACATGATTTTCTCTATAAGTAACAATCATCATTAACAAGTTTTTTTTAAATGGAATTTTTTCACCAAACTGAGTGAAGTTGAACTTCCGGTTTATGAGATTTTCTTCAAAATTTGTGGATACCTACTCTAAAAATGCTTTTAATGTATCTCAATATTTTAGAAAGGTAGAACCGTACATTTTACTGAAATGCCACTTTAGAAGAAAGCTTAACAGAGCCCTCCAAAACAATCAAGTTTAATACAAAACAAATTTTAAATAAAAGTGATAAGCGCTTATATGCGAAGTTTCAGTTGAGAAATTTTGACAGTTAATACTATCAGATCCCATGATGAGACTCAAAAGGAATGTCAATTTTAAACTTATTGCGATTTTTCACATACACATACATACATCCAAATATATATATATATATATATATATTATATATATATACACCTTAAGTGTATTTTCTAAAAATAACTTTTTCGGATTCAGTATCTCAAATCATGTACTTCCGTTAGAAACTCTACATCGAAAATTTGACACAATCACAATAAACTATACACAATACTAATATCAGCAATAAACACACGACTTTTTCTCATTGCAATTCACATAGTTATGATTTATTTATTTGTACAGGTTTATCTAATTAAAAATGTCACATATAAAGTGGAAATGCATGTAGTATGAACCTACCAAAAATTAATTAGGTAATACGTACTTCCTGCTAACAGATTTTCTTCAAACTCAAAATTTGGGAAACACATTTAATTCTTATTAATATTATACAGAAGTTAGAATCGTATCATATATAGAAATGGCCCTTTAGAGAAAACTCACTAGGCTTCCATCCTCACTAGGCTTCCCATATCTTGATATGAGGCTTCCAGACTCATATCAAGTACTTTTAGAAATTCTATTATAAATTGAATAATATGAAAATAATTATAACATATTCCAGTTTTATCAGCAGACTAGGTGAAGGTGCTCGGAGCATAAACAGTATATCTGGATGAAGAGTTTTCAACTTTGGAACAATTGACTTCAATATAAAAAGAGCATTATTTAAAAATACTGGACAAATTCTCTTAAAATATTTTAAAACTGTGTATAGAAAATAAGCTTCATTTCATTAATATTGTTATTTCTTTATTATACACTATTGATTATTATAAAATCTTCTTTTTTTTTTGTTTTGTTTTGTTATATTCAATTTAATTACTTTATTCAAATTGTTACTTCTATAAGTAAAAATAGTTGATAACAACATATAAATAAATAACCCTGGCAAATTTACACAGACAGGAAGCCAAGAAAAAAAAAATTGTTATAAAAAAATAATCTAATTTGCATAAGTAACACGCATTATTATGAGCATGTGGAAAACAAATTCTTCAATACTGTTGAAGGAACGTTCACATAATGAACCCATTATGGAAAAATATTGTTTTCGTATTCATGGGAACTAAAACTTATATTTCCAGTGAAAAGCCCAATTTCGTACATTTGACAAGATCACGAGAAAGTACTTCCGCTTACAGTAGTAAAAGGATGTAATAAAAAAACTGAAGAAATAACAATACCGAAACACCACCAATTAATCATTCCACTAGTACAAAAACATAAAATTACTCTCTGAAAACAAAACAAAATAATTAAAATCCAGTATGTTGAGTCAACTATTCTCACTTTTATTATGCTTGAAGGTAGTCCAAAGCTTAATGACTAAAATCTGACATTCGATTTAGGATCCCCACAATTGCAAGCAAGTGTAAACAGCTAAAGAAGTTTATAAAAAGGCCTTTACTATACTCCAGTTTTCTACAACAGTTTGAAATTATTATTAAAAGAGGGCGGTACTATTACATTATTATTAAGAAAATGCTAAAATTACTAGATAAATCTCTAAGAGAATATTGCCTAATAATACTTAATAAGGGAAGGATACCTTTAGAAATTTTGTAGAATAATAGGTTATAAAACTCAATTATTTTATGCTTCCTGATATTTAATTTGATTACATTGATTTCAAAATGCTAAAACAAATGTGCAAACTTAAGTACTACTTATTTAATGTAACAATTGTCACTAGTGTTGTAGAAAACTTATATTAGTTGGATGTTTTCTACATATTATACCTGTATAAGTTTTTTTTTCTGTCTTACTAGCAGTTATGTCCAGCTCTTTTGCTATTCAAATGTATTTTCTTTAAAGCAAATAAATAAATAAAAATCCGCTTTTTTTTTTGCTGTCGACTAGTTTTTTCAGTTACTTCTGATTGGCATTTATAAATGTGCATTTCAATGTCATCCAGCTTAATAAGTCTGCAATTTATGTAGATTTTGAAATAACCTTGGAATTGAGCAAGTAAAAAATAAGTTAAAATAGTTCAGAAAAGTTATAGAGAAAACAAATCAATTCAACTATCATAGTAGAAACTGTTGCACTAGCTTCAGTAGTCCTTTTCTTGTCGTGATTGTGGTTACAAAGACCTCCTCTCCCATTACTTGATTCTTTATACTTCATTTATATGTACTCAGCCCTCAAAATTTACTTAAAGTAGTACTTAAATTTAAACATTTGTTAAAACAATGTAATCATAAATTAAATATAAAAAACATAATAAAACTGCGTTTAAATAAATATATCTTGAGGAAATCTTTCCATTATATTACATAAAGCTTCTTTAATAAATCTGATAATCAATTCAAAAATTAAAGTTACAGGCAAAATATAAGTATCCACTTAGAATTGACAGTCTCAGAAAAATCCAGTTTGACTCAATTAAAAAAACACTATTAAATGTATTTCTTTTAATAAAAATAGCAATTCACCACTAGGTCCTATCTTAAGAAAATCCTTTACTAGCTCTACAGACAAATTGAACATAATTTTCATCGTGAAAACGTAAATAAAAACAATCCTTTGTTGACCAAGTTGCACAGAGACATAAAATATGAAAGCTTTCAACCTTTTTTTAAATTTTATAAAAGTACTCTCCCTTCATTTAAAGTATACTCTAATTTTAATTCTGAATCCTTTCTCACTTTTTTTTTTTAATTAAGCAAATATAATTTTTGGCAGAAATAGAAAATAAAGTTTACATACTCTCATTACATTATAAACAAAACAAAAAAAGCAAAATAATACTGATTGGATATTCGTATTTATTAATTATTCAATTTGGAAATAAGTTTTAAAGATCACATTTTTAAATAATTCAACATGAAAAGTATACTGTTTCCCAACAATGGTACTTCAATGAGAGCGGAACACTTATATTTATTATGCGTAATGCCCCAAGTACGCAAGCTTCAACTGTTCTGTTGATTTCTTAACGAGAACTAAATCTGATCAATTATCTAATAAACCAAGGAACCATGTGAAATATCCATTACTTAAAATGAAAAGTCAAGCCTTCTTCAACAGTATTCTGCAAATCTGTCGCTAAGAAGCGTCTCATTTATTTTGTAAATCTGAACCTTTGAAAATAAATAGCAAAATTCCTCTGTGCCACCTGTAATGGAAAATTTATGTGCAACTCCATTTCCTTTGATTTTTTATTTTTCGTCTTTCTTTCCTCTGAGAAGGTACAAATAGAATTATAAGTTCCACAACTTTCTCTTACTCCTAGTCAAAGGAAGTACTGCTGAGTGTCTAATTTTCGAAACTAGAGTTTTCAAAAGCCACCGACTTCTACCACCCACTGCTTGGACTGTTGTTTTGACTCAAGAGTAAAGTGGTGAACCCACGTTTCATCCATCGTAACAAATCGGAGCAGAAAATCTGTTAGTTTCTACTATAAACAGCACAAACATTGTTGAGAAATTCGATTCCTCATTTGTTTGTGATTAGCATTTAACAAAAGCGGCACCCATCTTGCACAAAGCTTTCTCATCCTGAGTTCTTCGTGCAAAATGTGCGTACCCTTACTTTTGAGATGCCTACAGCCTAAGCTATCTCATACACCTTTAATGGTCGATCATCTAGAACCATGTTGTGTATCTTATCGACATTTTCTTCGGCAGTTGCAGTTTTTGACCGCCCTTCACGGGGATCATCTTCAGTACAACCACGTTTAAACGACCAGGTTGATAATGAAGGTGAAGACTCCTTATACACTTTCACCAACTTTGGTAATGAATTTCTGTTGGCGATAAACCATCCGAAACGAAGAATTTTATGATGGAACAGTATTCAAGTTTATTCATTTTGTCTGATCAAATTCACATTTGTACTTTGCAACAAATGTGCCAACATAACAAAACAGTAATTTCATTTGTAGAGGCCAAGAACTTTTCGCCTTGCCCTAGTACTTCCTCTTACTAGGTAAGTAGTAGAGAAAGTAAAACATGTTTTTAGCGAATAATCTATATGTATATACAAATGTAGGAACAATTTTATAAAATTATTTTGTTTAGATTATATTGCATACAAGTTATCAGATAAATGGATAAACAGGAATTCGAAGGTAACCAAAGTTTAAAGTCTCAAGGTCAGGATGTTAAAACGAACAAAATGAAGAAATAGTGAAAATTAAAATGGATACGCGAGAGCGTTACTCTTTCTAACAAGCCATCCATTTAACTTTCATATGAATTCAAATCAATCTTCTAACCCTACAATATAATGTACCCTACGATTTTACTTAATGTATTTCATTAATCTATTTTGATATCTAAAGACATTGTTTAGAAATAATCATTTTTTTATTTCAATTATTATTTCTGTGCTGATGTTAATAAATACATAAAAATCTTCAAATACAATTTATATGGAGAGTAAATTACAGATTTAATATGCCAAGAAAAACTCCAAATCAAGAATCAGAATCTTCCAATCAAGATCCTGTTTTATTCAGAGTTTTCTTGGAACAGAATCAGCAATTACAGATTGCAGTTCAACATTTAATTAATCAGCAAAATGTCTCCCTTTCAAGTTCTCGTCACTCTGAATCCCCGGTACGTGGGGTTGCTTTTGAAAAATATTATGAATGTGGACGATAATCTCAGAAACATTGGATTGTTAAATAGAACAACTTACAGAGTCTCAATTGGAGATTCCAGAGCTGAGAAATGCGTTAAGACACTAATTTCATTGCTTTCACCAAAAATGTTTAGATTGCTAAAAAGTTTAATTTTTCCCTCCAAGTGTGAAGAAAAGTCATTTCAAGTATTGATTGATGTTCTCGTAAAATATTTAAATACTAGTCCTTTAGTTATATTGAATAGATACAACTTTTTCAGTAGGAAGTAAAAAGAAATTCTATAGTCCATTTCCATATATATATCAGAACTTAGAAAACTAGCTTCAATTTGTTGTTATTCGAATGATGTACTACAAATTGTTCTTAGAGTGCTCTGTTCGTTACTGGCCTATACTCAAAAGAAATTCTTAACCGGCCAGTTCAGGAGGACGATATCTCAGTAGACAAAACAATCGAACTTGCCCTCGGCTTGGAAAGAGCGTCTTAGGACGCTGCTGCAAATAAATCCTATGAAAATATTCTCTACCGGCAGACTACATTCAAAGAGTTCCAATTTCAATACTAAATCATACCAAAACCTGTTCTCATTAAACAAAATTTCGTCCACCAAACCTCAATCAACTATTTACCCAAGCAACAGGAAATACCTTGATTTGCATGCTCTATGGGAGAATCATTTAGCTCCCCGGGGTAAAGTCAGAAACTGGTAGTACCTTTTATGATAGTTTAGGACACATTGAAAAGGTTTGCTTAGAGAAAAAATATCAAGGCAACAAAAAGCCCTTTAGCTTCTAATAAATTAGGCTTCAAGGACAACTATGATTCCTAGCAGCTAGTTGAAGATATCTCACAAATTAGCATCTTAGACTCTAAAGCAAATACTTTTATTGAACTAATTTTCAAAATAGTCGGACTATGGCTCCTATGGAATATGGCATGGGGCTGCTATTTCAGTGATAAATTACAAGCTTTACGAGCAAATTACTCGTAACTTAACACTAGTTAAGTTTAGAAGTTACAATCAGGCTCTGATAAAGTCTCTTAAACATGTAAAGGCACCTGGGACTATTAATGAAAAAACATAATTTCTTAATTTATAAATGTCGAAAATGATTCGTTACCATCTTGGGACCAGATCTACCAATTCTGACCATTAACCTATTGAAAGTAATTTAAGCGAAGATATTCAACTAAAAAATGGAAGAAATTGTTAAATTCGGTGAGTTAAGCTTTGGGTTAGGTGAAATAAAGAATGTAAGTGTCCCTTTAGGATAAAGGCATATAAAGTACTGTAATGTGTAGACCTTTGGGAAGAAATACAGATTATTTTAGAATTAAGTGAAATATATTAGTTAATATCTAGGTAATATTGGTTGTTACTTAGTGCAATTCCAAGACTGGGTTTTTACTAAGGTTGGGTGAAACAATAGGAACAGTTAGAAAGGTAAAATACCTTTAGTACAATAAAAGGGAATTTCCCTTTCTTTCTCCCTTCAAGGGAGGAGGGATCATTTATATGGAGAGCCTCAAATAGGAGAGGATCAAATTTTTATGGTTTTATGGTCAAGTGATGTAAGTGCTAAGGCCCAACCTTCAAAACGGAGATTCCATTAATTTGTAAGTTTTAATTTCTCCAAAATGTATCTTATGTAATTTTTAGACAAATGAAATATGTTTATATTTTATCTATTTATTGATTTGAATAATATATATTTCTATTTATGTTATTCATCTGTGAAGTTATTATCCCTCCTCAGTTCAGATAACACAGACCTCACGAGATCCCTTTAGAAAAAATATAAATCTTAATTATTATTTAATAATTAAATTTACCCCCCAATAAATAATATTACAGTACATATGAAAGCTCGCCCTGTTCCTTTAGCATTAAAACCACTGACTGATAAAGAATAGGATAGGTTTGAAACCGGCGGTATAATCAACAAAGCTCCGAATATCTCATACATGCGTTCGACTGAAGAAAATAGCAAATTTCAAACAATTAATACACACAAAGGACTGTAAAGTGCAATAGGTTAATGTTCGGAGTCTGCTCAGCTCCTTCCAAATGGCAACTTTTCATGGATTCCTTTCTAGCAGATATTGCAAACATCGCAGTATTCTTAATAATGTTTTTCCGAAAAAATTATTTTAAGCAGATTTGCGGAATTTATGGTATTAAATTTCAAATGTTCTATCGGTTCTATATGATTAGCCCTCTCTTCAAATTTTCATTTTCTCTTATCGTTTTTTTAAAAGTGAGCTTTTGATAGAAATATTTGTCTAGAAGGTCTCCTGATTAAGGAAAAATGTGTTGTGCGTCTATCTGTATTTGTGTGTGTGTGTGTGTGTGTGAGACAAAGAGAGAGAGAAAAAAGAAAGAGAGATAGGAGAGAAGGAAAAATTTCTCCAAAACGAACAATCACAGGAAGCTACAAGTTGATATCCATCTGAGTAACAATATCACTACCGGCTCGAAGTTTACCATCAACACCCGATATGTAACTTAAACATAAAAAGTTGTTTTTCGATTTTCACAATTTTCTAGAAAATGGAGAGAACGAGTTCTTTACTCACATCTAGCACATTCATTAAAAATATTTCTCCAGGATGTTATTTTGGCTAGTTCTATTTGAGCCGCAGCCTCAAACTTTACTCTAAAGTGCCAAGTAGTGAAACCTGTCACCTATGTGTCGTACTATCGTCCATGTTCACGAAGGTATTTCAAATGTGTTGCTAGAATTCCAAACTTCTTTTAAAGCAAATTCAAACACGATTCTTTCCATAAAAATTTATGCTACGGGTTTTCTGCAGGATCTAAGAGAGAGATCGCTTATTTTAAGATTTATTGAAGGTCGACAGCCAGACAGCTATGCCATATAATACAGTCACACTCAAGTAAAAATTATTCATAATTCGTACTACTTATGTTTATAGAAATAATAAAGCTAATTAAATGTAGGGTCAAAATTTCCAAGTTGGAACAAACACCATCAATTAACATGTGAGAATTTAGAGGGTTCTGGGATGTTAGGTCCTTAGACGTCCTTCTGCATCAAAAACACTGGAGATTCCAGGTTAAGACCGCATCAATGGATTACTAGAAACCGACGTCTCGCCCATATTGCGTTTTTTTAGGGTTATTACACCCTGAAAGCAAATAAACCTTGGTAAAAAAGGGGCATGGCCTATCCATCTTGGTTATAGGGGGAGGGCGGAGCATAATTTTCCTTTCCTTGCCCACAGTTGGCTGCCGGAAGACGATGTCTAATTCTCCCATCCCACTGTCCTCTTACCAATGTTTTAAACTTGTTCTGCTCCGAAAAACTTAAACGTTTTTCCTTTGCTTTTTCTCTCCCTTCCCTGAGCACGAGGAGTCCATGTTCTGCTCAGACGGAGACCGTGGTCTCTATTTAGACAGTATTCCTCTTTCTCAATTCCCACTGCCTCTCTTACATCACGTTCATAATAATTGTTTACTTGGGCAAGGATTTTGGTGTCTTCAAAATTTATCGCATGCTCAGTTGTTGACTAATGTTCTGCGAAGGCAGACTTCTACGTTTTGTTATGCCTTACATAGTGAATGTGCTCTCTAGGATGTGTTGTGATTAACCTTTAGTCCTACCTTTGCACTTTTCCCCACAGTTGCTAGGTATCACATAGATCCCTTTTTTTGGGCAGTGGAAACCTGACTTTGAACTATGGCAGCATTTGAGACATTTTCCTGTTTGTCCCAAGTATGGTTGTTATATTGTGCATTGCCAGGATCTTAGAAATATTCTCCAGCACTACTTGCACATACGGGAGGATTACCTCTGCTTTCTCTTTTCTTTTCCTTATCTTCTCAGGTTTCCTTATTGGTTTACTAAAGGCTATTCAGCCCACTGACGAGAGTAGTTATTTGCTTATCTTTGTAGCCGTTTCTAGGAAACACTGACGCAGTCTCAACCCGAAAACCCAGCGTTTTTCATGAAAATGGCCGTGGAAACCTATAAGATCCATCTATATGTCATACTAGTAGAATGTTCTACGGAACAGCAAGTTTAGGAAAAATTCCGACTTTTTCTTCGGTTTAGGAAAAATTTGTAATCAAACTGTGATGGAGAAAGACGGGTCTGCGTTTTTATTTTATACTACGTAAGTTTATTAAAAAACAAGATAAAAACTTAAAATATTAAATCGGAAATAATTTATTTGCGTGGCGCAATCAATAGAATTTACTAGTGAAGTTAATGTCTGAATTTTTATAACATTTTATTGAACTTTTCATTTGTACTATTAATAATATTTATTTATTTATAATGAATGAAATGGATATGTGTATAGTATTAAATATTATGAAAACTGCGAGGACTCGATCTAGGACTTGAAATCCTTGGGCAGAAACACAGTCAGTTTCTAGTACATTAACATCCATATATACAACCAAAGAAAATAAGACTGTACTCATTAAAAAACAAAAAACAAAAATAAATAAAAAAAATAAACGTCCTTACGTAACACTGATTACAAATAATCTAGCAATAATGAGTTATTTTGCAGAGTCGGCGTCACTAACATTTTATTTATTGCAAATAGCGTTCCATATACAGATACCAACAAACATATATTTCAGGCAATGATTCTTCTTCTGACAACTTCTTTTTCCATCAATACAAATTGAAAACCATCTATTGATAGTGTAAAAGACCAAACTAATACGATTTTTAACTAAGAATTCTCTTCCCCAAAAAACTGCTACGGTAGTATTCATCCAAGAAGAATATACTTACTCAAAAAAAAATCTGGAGTGAAACCTTCACACAACTTCCTCTTCTTTAAAAATGCAGCATTTATTATTATATTTAGTTGGGCTGGTCATAAAAAAAATGGCGGAAGAGATTATAATTGCATAATAGGATTATACTAAGCGAACTTCTGTGAAGCGCCGTCTGTACAGTTCAACTTTAACCCAACAAAGATTGTGCAGTTCAACTTTAAACTAAACTGACAGACCCTTAAAACCATTCTGAAAGCAATTTTTTCAGACAAATGTTTCATATAAAAGTGATAGGTCTATGTAGTAACCATTCCAAGTTTAAAGACAATCATTGTAGCCGTTTCCAAGAAAATTCCAAACAACTCAGTTTGATAAAGTTGCACAACCGGTAAAGAGATTTTTTTGAAGTTGTAGGAATGCTTCTGTAGCATATAGGTGGTAAAAACATATTACATTAACACTGAAATGATTACTCAGAGGAAAGTAATGCCCTCAGAACCGCTCAAAAAACCCAGTTTTCCTGGGACAATGTTTAAGAAAATTGGCAGGTATTTGTGTGTGTGTAGATAGTACACCAATTCTAAAGAAAACCGTTGTTAAAGAAGCAGTTTTCGAGAAATTAGCGAGAAAAAAATTCAGTAATATGACGTTTTCAGTAAATGTATTTTGCTCAGAGCCTTGGTGTCAAATGCGGAAGTCATTCCAAAACGAAACACCAAGTTTCCTGCAATTTTTCGTCTTTCAGTTGTTTTGTTAACACACACACGCATATATAGATCATTCGCTAAAAATATACTTGGTTTTCATGTGACTTCAAAACACGTATTTCCGGTGAAAACTCAATTTGGAAAATTTGACACTTCGCAATACTTCCTCATACTAGGAGTAAGAGAAAGTAAAACGGGTAATTACCTCTCTTCTTGCAATTCTGACAAATTTTCTTTAAAGGAATTTTTATCTGAAAGTTTATTTTCCGTTAGTCTCAATTTAAATATATGGATAATGGAGGAGTTAACAAATTAGACATATTGGTTTTGAATACACTATGAACTTAAAGCCCATATGGCAGCCATATTGTAGGTCATATGGCAGCTCTCCCAGCAAGCTTCAAAAAGTATTTGTTCTGCAATTTATAAAGTTCCAGCACACAACTACACAATTCACCCAAATTCAATGTTTCCAAAAAAATGCCTCTAATAAAAGTGGTACGATTTTTCCTATTTCTTACTCCTAGTAAAAGGAAATATAGCAATCGCTTTAAATTTTCGAAATTGAGTTTTCTTTGGAAATACATTTTGGGGTCCAATACTTTGAAAAAATCTGCTTAGCGAATGATCTGTAATAGTGTTGGGTGAACAAAATAAACAAAAACGAAAAATCGAGCGACCTCAAACTTGGTATTTTGTTAAGGAACTACCATCGAAACTTTTTCGGGCAAGAAGATTTCGGGCAAAATCGATCAGCCGGTAGTGCGGGTCACTGATTTTTTTTCTCCCCAGTTTTTCACGATTTTCTTTAAACTTGGTAGGCTACCTGCAAACATAAATATGTATCACTTCTATTTGCCACATTTTTCTTGGAAACTTGAGTATTTAGGTGGTCCCTAGAAATGTGTCCTTAGAAACATTTATATCGATCTAGGAAAAGCAATTTCTGGTCCTATGTTATCTTAAAACTTTGAGAAATCTGCACCTTCACCTTCTTCCGCCCAAGCGTGAAGGGGATCTGTGCATTACGTAATTGCTGTATAAAAATTGACCAATTTAATAGCTTCCACATAAAATGGTTAATGATCTTAAAATTCACGACACCTAACTCTCACCTTTAAAAGACAAGGGGAGTATACTCTCTGATTGGTGAAGGTGAATTTCAGGCGGCCGGGGAAATAAATTTATTTATTTAGGACACTTCCTTAATTATTTTTTATTATTATTTATTTATTCTAAATTTTTATTTTTTTATGACTATAACTTAATTTTCCGTTTTTGTTTTGAACTATCAAAATATATTTTTTATTAGTTGCTCCAATCAATATGTCTTTCGAGAGGATTAAAATTTACCAGTGACTTAATGGAAAAGATGCAGGTACACAATAGGTTTACTAGTAAAAAAAATTTATAGGACTAATCTAACTTTATCTTCTAATGGGATTTTGAATTCATTTCAAATGAAGAATTCAGTATGGCTAAAAATGGAAATAATGCAGAGTTTAGGCAAGTAAAGGAATTAATTTTAACCTACACAAAGAAGCATATTAAGACCCAGCGTTGAAATCCCAGTGCTATCCAGTATTGCGGACCCAGCCAACAATTAATTTTTACTTTCTCTTAATCTTAATGACCCATTTAATGGATACAAATCATGTTTAAGATAATCTTAATTGGATTAGTGCAATAATTTGGTCATAATTTTTGTACATTATGTGCCTGAAAACTTGCATTTTTGGCCAATTACATACTTCAAAAACCACTGCTATAAATCCAAATTTAAAAAAATTCGAATAATCGGAAGTCCAACCTTACAGAATTCATTCCGAATTTTTTTAGTCTCCAAAACACAGCAATGATTTTCTTTAAACTCCCAATCAAATCTGCATATATATAAACCAATCACTTATTTTAAGACGGAATTTTAGAGTGGATTCTCAAGAATCCAAGAGTTAGACTTATTTTAAACCATACGTCATACCTTTTCTGAGGGGGTGACAGATGACGCTGTCATACAACTTTAGCCACACATAGGTACACTAAAAATTTTTTTACCCAAAAAATTAGTAAGTTTAATCCTAACACCTGTATTTATTATAATATAATGAGTCAGATAAATTTAGTAAACATTCCAAATTTGAGGAAATTTGCCAATAACAACTGTGCAAAATTGCAGTAAGAGAATGCATGTCAATGTTTCATTATATTATTATCAATTAACGTATAGCTCTCGTTTAAAATATGTGTTTTTATTTATATCACATATTTGTCTCAATATACACGGGACGACTAAAAGTTTACTATGAATAACTGAACTCTCAAACTAGTAAACTCTCAGACTTTATTTTATTCTTACAACTTAGTTTAATAAAATTAAATACAAATTAACACTTGGATTTATTAAAAATTGATATGATACTCTAATTGTGACATGTGAGAACATATTCGTTCAATACATTTATTATTATTAACCAGCAATTTCCAACACAATATTAAAATAGCTTCTCGTTGTTTATAAATACTATGTTTTGCGAACAATTTATTTAAAACTTATTAATAAACGACATTAAAACGAAAATAACCTTACTGTAGTGATCACTTGATTATTTAAACTGGAAACATTCCACTAAAAAGCGAATTTAATAAGACAAATATTGTTAAAGTTGCATTTTCATATGTACAATGTTGATGTGATTACTTGCACATGAATTTTCTATGGATAAATTATTATTTTTGAACTTTTGTTTCTTTGTAAATTAACTGTAAAAACAGGAACATTCTTCTCCGTTTAACCCCATTACCCTTGGTACTGAGGGGTAGTATCTACCCGTTTAGAGCATACCAGTCCCCCGTTGCAAGCAACGGGATCGTTTAACAAGAAGAAGATGTCACTGCCATGGAACTTTAGGACTTGACACTAAAGGACTTTTAGTGCAATACCCGACCATAGCAGAAGTGCCGACTCATTTAAGGGCAGGTTGAGATACGCTCAACCAGCGCGCAGAGTGATCCCACAAGGTGGTCACATCCACTACCAGAAGCTAGAGAAGGCACTCTCTAGCAGGCTAAGGTGAACCGCGCATACCGAGCAGATGCACTTCCAGCAACGGGCTGGCTCCGGGGTTTTTTTATATTGCGAGTCTCCTCCAGCTCAACTCATGACCTCGGTCATTGGAGTGCACGGTGAAACCACGACCACTACGAATCCTACCGCAATTGCAAGCAATTGGCTCAGAAACTAGCTTGCGCCCGTAGTTCAGTTTTCCAACTCTAACGAGCTAGCGTGACTGATCGCACGCCCGATGGATCTACAGATTCCATCTACTGATTCCTGTCTATTGCCTCAAGTACAGGGTTTCAGTAACCCAGATAACTTGCAGGCAACCCTGCAAGCGGAAAGGATCAGGGTTGGATTAGGTGGGGTGAGGGATTCCTCAACCTGGAGAGCCAGAGACTGATTGCACCCCGAAGGGTGGGCGATGGTGACGCCACATACCCACGCCCTAAAAAAAAAAACAGGGAAGTCTTTTATAAATGAGTCTAAATTAACAATATAAGTAATAGTTATGTTTGGCCGGTTGTTGATTCAAGTAAAACGATACGATCCCCGCCGAACCTGAATAAAATTTAGTAACATAGATAATAGGGAAGGGATTAGCTCAGTGGTAGCGTGTTGGACTAGCAATGCGGCTGTCCCGGGTTCGAGTACAGCTGCTGCCCTTAGATTTTTTTCTTCCTAGGCGCCTCTTACAGCTCACTGTTCGGTAATGGATAGTGTTAGTCTGTAACGAGAGAACACTGACCGGAGGCCGGCAGTGCACTGACAAGGCTCCGAACGTTGGGGTGGTTACATGGGCCCAGAAGGGCTTTGGATAGCAATAGGGCTTGGTCCCTCCCCGTAGACAATTAAAAAAAAAACATAGATAATACTATATTATTAAAAAAAAAAATCTGGTGTGAAATGCTCAGACACTATTCTCTTACTGAAGTTAATAATAATTGGAATTGACGTTTCATTGCCTTTAACAACAAACATGTTAGATGGCGGTAATTTCTGATTAGTGGCGGATTGGTGGACATTTCTGAGGAAAGGGTAATGTTATAGCTCATACAACATCCTACGAAAATAAATTTTTTGGGAATTTCAAATAAAAGTAATATTTATTTGTATCACTTTGAAAAGGAGCTGTTTTTTGTGCGATATCATGCGAGAAAGGGCCCTAAAAGAGATAATAATTTTGTGCTACGTGCATTATTCGGTTTTGTGATATTTTGATCTAACAGAGTTTGAAAAGATGCGGCAGATCCAATCAACGGACCCTTAATTAATACAGGGGCAGATATAAAAAAAAAAGTGATAGTATGATGTGTGACGAATTAGAGGGCGCATTCTTTTAAGATATTTTCTGGTATCTACCATAAATTCGGAACTCGTATATTTCAAGTAATAAATAAATTGAATGTACACCATTATTGGACAACAGAAGAGGGTTATTTTCTATCAAGATAATGTGAACAGCAAATCACACTACTATAGACTTAGATTTTATCTCCTCTCTAGGCCAGCTTGCAATACTTGGTCTCCCTAACACTATTAAGTATTCATCGTCTCTTAATATCATTAAAGTGTAACGTAGCTGTTTATGGAATTTTTCTCTGGAGAAATCCTCGGGATATAAGAGGCAACTGAATTATCGGCTCCAAAGATTGGCTTACGTGCAAGGAAATAACAACCTATTTCGAAGATTAAGCTAAAGTGAACCTTTTAAAATGTAAAAAATCCAGATTTTTGTTACATGCGATATAGTCAAACATTAAACCAAGCAATCAGAATACAACATGATGAGAGATACTTTCAAACTGCCAATGTAAATGCTAGGTTACTAAGCAAAGTAAATGTAGCATTTACTTACATTCCCTATTACATTCTAAATAGGGTAGATAAATTAGATAAATATGTAAATGCAAAAAACATAAAAATGAATGCAGTACAGCCAGTTGCATTTAATGTTTTAGGTTTTATTCATCTGATGGGTGCCACTTCTCGTCTACAGTATATGTTTTAACAACGATATGTTAATAAATTTAAAAAGATCTTACTATATATAAACATACAAACAACAATTTTACCCGCTTTCTTTTAAGGAGTCATCAGGTAAGGAGGACAAAGTTCTTATAAAGTAGAACGCCACTCATACGGTACACTTGAACTGGTAATAACAAAAAAAAAATCCAGAACCTAAATTATACTCACTTAGGGAAGGTTATATTGTTAGCCTCTTTTTATCTTTTAGCGCGTCTTTCAAAATGAAGAGACCGAATAAGGAAGAAAATTTTCCATGAATCTTTGTTATTATATTACAAAAAAAACATATTAATTTTATATAATTATCATAATATTAAATAAAATAACAAATAATAATTATTAAAGACATTTAATATAATGAAAATTAGACTTTAAGTAACAAGATCTGGCATGAAACACTCTCAAGACACTGCATCAATGGGAGAATTTAAACTTAATAAAACTCTTTTTTCCAGCTCCTCCAGAAACCTTTTAAATCAACTTTCTGAGTTACAAACACAAGTGATTCCTCTCTGTATTAGTTTACCAAGTATAATGAAACCGATGGTGACTTTATAGGGAAAATAATAGAAAATTAAAGAAGCCTACACTGAAGTTTCAACCTATATTATTCTTGCGATTTTTCTTTTTTGAAATATTTTCTACATTCACACACACATATCACACACAGACCAGGTCGCTAAAAAAATTTTTTGCGTAATCAGGGAACCTCCAAACATGTATTTCCGAGAAACGTTATTTCGAAAATCTGGCACTATGGCAACATATCCTCTTACTATCAGTAAGAGAAAGTAAACATCGTGACAAAAATGAAAAAAAAATATTTCCGTAAAATCGTACTTCCGATGGATGGATTTTGAACCAAAACTTCGATTCAGAGACGATTTTGGTACTTAAACCAAATATCAAGCTACTTGCGATTTTTCGTTTTCGAGATAAGACAGTTCGCTAAAAATACTTTTCTCGTACCCACAAGCCTCAAAACATGAATTTCAGGTGAAAATGAAATTTCGAAAGTTTGATCGATCGCAATACTTCCTCTTGCACCAGTAAGAGAAAGTGAAAGTGTATGACGATCCAATAATAAAAAAACACATCAAAAAACGGAGCACGTTTAACTTTTTCTGGCTCAACATCTGGAACTTTCATGTAATTTTACTGTAACTACAGTTTCAGGAACTTTCCCTAAAACGTTTCAAATATTTCCTAACCTGCCAGATAATGTGATGTACCGAATTACTGCCACTTAAGCAGATAAAAAATTCCTATCCAAATGATAACCTAAAAACCTGATGTTTTTTACTTACACTATAGCCAAAATATTCCTGTATTCTGGACTGGATATGAAGCGTATTTTCAGTTAAAAGTTGTATTGTTAAATATATGGATGGGTCCGCAATGCTGGATAAAATACCAGATAAAAATTGTATCTTTGCAGTTTTTTAGTAGAAGATTTTGTAAGATTATCTGTTAATTTAAAGAGATGACAACAGGACCTTTTGCTTACAACTGATGTGAGGCAATTCGCTAGTCAGCGCATGTTCTCTCTCTCTCTCAAAATGAATATGTGTTTTATATATATATATATATATATGTGTGTGTGTGTGTGTGTGTGTGTGTGTGTGTGTGTGTATGTGTGTGTGCGAGAGAGAGATATATATATATGCGCGCGCGCGTGTGTGTGTGTGTGTGAATATACGGAAAACCGCATGAGGCACGTATTTGATAGTCCGTTTACATACCAGGTTCAGTCAAAATCCAGCAACCGCAAGTGCGATTCCACAAAAATTTTTTTTTTTTTTTCAATTTTTGATTTTCATAAAATGCTTGTAAAGTTTTTCTTTTAAGTGGTTTTCACTAGTGGCTTGACAGTGATCGCTATAAAACAATGTAATCACATTCAGTAAATCGTATGAGCGAACAGTCTTTACCACTTACAAGTCCTACTAAAGTCCAACTAAATGTTTACTATAACTCCAACTTTAAAGAAAAGTTGTCAGTTATAATACTGCCGTAAGGAAAAATCATATGAGAATTTCACTCCAGATTTTTCAATTTTTAAAAGGCATCACTGATGAATTAAACATAGGATAAAAAGAACAAGGTCACTGGACACTCTTTTTCCATAAAGTAAAATACCTTTTATAATAAACATAAATTGTTTGCAGGTGATATGACGAGACTGTGAAATAGAGAATAATGTTAGGGAGTGTTGAAGTAAAAAAAGAAGGTTAACATGTAACATGATTACTAAAATGATAGTCATCCTGAAGGGAGCAATAGAGAGAGATACATTTGTAATTGTGAATTGAATGGTGGATCAGCAACGATGTAGAGATGTGATAGCGCTTCCACTTAGCATACTTTTATTTTTTCCTACAAGGTCAATATGACTATTATTGTACAATCTATTATTAATTAAATGATCACTAATTAAGTAGATAATAATTCAACTTTCATTACCGCCAGGTAAAAGGTAAAATAAAATTTGGCATGAAACACTTGCATGACTATAAACAGGTGGGGATTTTTATTACAAAAGAGAATGAACAAAAACTTAAAGGGGAAGTCATACTATGGATGATCGTAAAATAAGGCAAGCGAAATAATTTCTTCTCTCTAAAATTGACGAGATGAGTGAATGAGGATTCGAGAGAGGATATAAATCAGTATTAGCAATATGAGGGAGGACACGTTCAAAGCGCTAATGGAGGAAAGTAATGGCATTATTTGCTCTTACTCTTATGGATCCAGGCAGGTTACTAGCTTGTCTGAAGCAGGAGCTTTGCTGCATTGGCTGAACGAAAGAAGAAGATTGTGACTTTAGGGGGTATGACCACTGATTTCAAGTCTGAGATTATTGGCATTATTGAATGTTGTTGCTTGGTGGAAAAGTGGCAGCAAGAAGGTAAAGAAGTGAGAATAATTTCTGCTAGCCAAGCTGCACTAAAGGCTTTAAATAAGGAGCTCTAAATTGTGGGTGAATGTAGGAGAAGATTTAATGGCTTCGTTCAAAGCAGCAGAGTAGTTCTTCTTGGTACTCGGAGGGTACAGATGGCAATGAGAGGCCGGGCGAGTTGACCAAGATAGGATACTTGTTACCGTTTTGGAGTCCTGCGATAGCAGTCGCCGTTACCAAGCAATTCTGCCATACGGAAGTCAAACAATGGAGAATTAGGGTATATTGGAGAAGCACTGAGAGAAAGAAGTATAAAAAGTATAAGACAGAGGGCCCTTTTTGAATTTTTCCCTGAGCAGGGTACAATTCAGAGTCCTGGTAAATGTATTGGCTGGAAACGATTGGTAGTCGATCATTTTCACAAGATGGAGAAATGTGGGAGAATTGTGACGATGGAGACAGGGAAACGGTGTATCACCACCTACGATAGTGTCCCCGTCAGATCTACCAGATTGTTGGTAGCTTTTTTTTGTGAGGGATGAACCGATTTGGCTTAAGTCTCGCGTCTTGGGGTATTTATTGATGATGATGATGATAACAACAATAATAATGACAATAAAGAGCGAGATGTGGCAGGAGAATTAAGAACTATATACAGCCTTAATTCAGAGGAAAAGGAAAAGTCGGAGTCCTGCCAGTGATATATCTGGTGACATCGCACTTTTCCAGTTAACCTATTTCCTCCAAATTTTGAATTCGAGCCTGCTTATAACCCTCGTGGTAGATTGTAGCCATTCTTTATAGCGAAATGACACTTTAGAGGAAAGAGTTAATATGTTGAGCTCCCACCGAACCACCTTAAAATCAATTTTGCTGGGAAAATGGTTCAGAAAAGATTATTTATTTGTGGCTTTATATGTGTAAATAATATGTAAAGTTTAAAGAAAATCAGTGAGCCACTTCGTGAGAAACTCTTAGAGGAAAAAAGCATGTGGTAAAGCCAAAGTGTAATACTAAAGAAACTAAAAAGCTATAAGCAAAGTTGTACTTCTAGTTGAAGGATTTTGACCGAAACTATCGTGACAGGTATTTCTAGTTTTGAGTGATTTTTTTTTTTTGAGACATGAGAATACAAAACACATGATACAGAATGCTTACAAATTATTTTCTTTAAATTCTAGAGATTTAAAACTTTTCCATTTGAACTCGAAAATACAGAGCAGTAAGGGGAAGTAAATAAATGAACACATTTATGTACAGAGAGTTAGCTGATCTACTGCCTGTTAGTAAGTGACTAAAACCCACTAAGAAGCAATAACTTCACTCACTCGTGCTGATTATTAGCACAGCAATATCGGTTAAATTATAACAGAACTTACTATTTTCTGCCAATAGGTAATCACAGTCATGCCAATCTGTACCAGTGATAAAATACTTATATACAACTAGAAAGACTAAATTTTCATTGTGAATTAACCGTTTCACATGTTAAATATAGTTCTCGCATGAAATACTGACAGGACTTAGCTTACAGCAGTTATATCATTACAAAATTGACAAATTTTCTTCAAGTTGTAAACTTCTTTTCAGTTGCCGCAACATAAATGTTTTGAGGTGTGAATGAAGCTGAGCTGGTTAGCACCTATAGCAGGTAATTACTGTAGTCAAGATGACAGCGCCAAAAACACTGAACTAATTCCCCAAAATAAACATTTGAAATATTATGTCATAAATTTCTCAGAACCCGCTAAAATAAATTTTTTCAGAAAAATGTTCCAAATAAGAGTGATATATTTATATATGTGTGCAGTTAGCATTCCAAGTTTAAAGAAAATCGTTGTTGCCGTTTAAGAGGAAATTCCAAAACATTCCTAATCTTTAAGAGTGCACTTCCGAGTTAACCTATTTACTTCAAAGTTAGAATCTGGCAAAGCATTAAATATCCCCAGTTATCCCAACATTGAAAACCCATATACTGCAGTAAAATGTCCCTAGTGAAAACCTTAACATTGCATCTTCCTCAAAACATTACAAAATTCAATTTTCCTGGAAAAATGTATGATACAAAAGGGATAAATATATTGTTATGGTGGTAAATATCGGTATATGAACTCGTTTAGACTCGTTATATTTAGGCCTGTAAAAAAGAACCCATATTTAAGTATACTAGCGTACATGGCTGATGTATGTGATTGCGTGTGAAAGGTGAAATGTGGAATAGAGTGCATAACTATAAAATAAACTTGCTTATATAGATTACTTGCTCTACATAGTTATATATCTATACCATCTTACGATCATTCAGCTCGAATTCTATCATTTCTTATCAGCAACTATTCCATGATAGCACACGGCTGACACTTTCGCGTTATATCACTCTGTTATAAACTGATAAATAGAAATAATAAGATGGTATGGATAAATAAATATCAAAGTAAAATCTCCTTCAAAAAACATAGTTTAAGCTATGCACCCCCACTCACTGATGTTTCCATTTAAAAAGGGACCGAACATGTGTTTTACCATTCAGGTAGCAACACCCCTCTTAATCTAGTTCCGTCATAACAAAGACTTTTTAAAATCCAGTGTATCAACTGTATTTGCTCTGAGCAAGTCTATGTTACTACACTGTTTAACAAATATCCTGATGATGGGCGAACGCCCGAAACTGGTCGATGATCACAAAAAGAAGCAGGCTATCACCGAAAATGAATAAATATATTATATTTCTATAGCTAATTTACGAAATTTAAAAAAAAAATCGCTGGAGCCATTTTTGAGAAAATCACGAATAACTGAATAAGCATTCAACAAAGTTGAACTTTCAGTTGTAGACCGGAAAGGTTACCGTATCCCTTGCGATAAGAAAACAATAATTTTAGACGGAGGTCCGTGTCACATGCGAGGGTGGAATTTCATATGTGATGCTTTGGAGCCTGCTGCGGTTTTATTTAGTATTTGTTAACTCAAAAAACACCGAGAGAGAGGGACATTCGCCAAAAACATTTTTTTCCTACTCAGAGAACCTCGAAATTTATATTTCCGAGAAATTCAATTTTGAAAATTTGACACGATCGTTTGACATGCCTCTTAAAGCACTAAAAAATTAATAAACAAATACATCCTCTTTTTTTCAAATTTTTGCCCTCGTAAATGGTACTAAGACATAAAATTAGAACTATCAGATTGTTCTGAATTCAATTCTCTTTTATTCTCTGTTTATTGATCGTTAATGTTTGTTTATATTTATATGTAGATATATATATAATATATATAGATATATATATGTATGTGTGTGTGTGTGTGTGTGTGGTGTGTGTGTGTATGTGGTGTGTGTGTGTGTGTGTGCTTGTGCTTGAAATATGTGCAGGAAAAAGTACCGCGAATGGCAAAAAATTTAAGAAACCCTGGCCTTCAAATTCATAACTTTTCATAATATTTGAACAACAGTTTGAAACTTTTTCTCATTTGCTAAAATTGGATGGATTTCTTTATAAAAGATATTTTTTATCACACTTGTGTTAGAATTTTTATTGTTATCTTTGGTATTTGAAGTAATTCGACAAAACTCTTATTAGTATCTATTTCTTCGTCTTCCTGCTATTTCATTTTATAATATAATAAAAGAAAGCAGCGAACGTTAAATTCATATCCATCCCTTACATTAAATGGGGCACACAAAACTTCCTAGATTTTTCTTTTCTTACTTTTGCCTTTCTCTTACTCGTTGCAGGAAGAAATATTGCAATCGTATTAAATTTTCGATATCGTGTTTTCATCGGTGAGGTTCTCTGAGTCCGAAAATTTGGTTTTTAGAAACTGGTATGTGAATGTTTGGTCCGCATAACTCAAAAATGGAAAATTAAAGCAAGTTCAAACTTATATTTCGTTTAAGTTCTACCAGGGAACCTGCCAATAAGGTTTTGGTCAAAATCGGTCAATGGGAAGTACCACTTTACTGAATATTGTTAATGTGCAATAACAGAATCCAAGATTATTGTATATAGATAATATGAGTGACAATAATATTAATTTTAATTGGGTCAGTCAGTTAGGAGAAATTATAATAGAGACAGATTTGCAGTGGTTGTGGGACAGGTAGGACTCTAATCTGATTAAAAAACACAGATATTCATTACCAAATCAGTATATAAGGTTTGATAGATTTAGATGTCAGGCGAGCGGTTATATTTACTATCGAATGTTTCGTTTATGCAAATCTGTTTAATTGGTCAGTTTAGGGTCTCCCCTGGCAACAAATTAATTTATATTTTAAAAAATATAGTTATAAAATCAACACTGACGAAAAGTGCCCGCTCTGTGGCAATAATGAAGTTGAAAACCTTTTACATATATTTTTTGAATGCCTTTTTTTACAATTTATAGAAAAAGATCTGTATAAATATAATAATGATATTGGATATCTGTTAAACCCTCAAAGTTACGAACATACAAACAACCTCTACTATTATATTGTTAACTTTATAAGATTAAGATTTATATTGTTCAATTAAATATTATACTATATATTCAAAGTTCATATTTAATTTTTATCAAATTTTGTCATCCTATTCTTTTTGTTTATTTAGAGTTTGTAGATTTGACAGTTTTATTTTCTCGCGGGTATTTATTTAATATCTACGAACCTTAATTTGTCTTTTTTAAACCTAACTCCACTGTCATTATTTTTTTATTTAAATAAGCACTATAAGGAAAAAAAGTACCACTTTACTCAACGGATTTTTTACTGTGATTTTATTTTTAACGGATTTTATTTTTTTGTGATTGTCTCGGAAAAGGCTCGAACGATTTTCTGTAAACTAAACATAATATAATGAGCTACAATTTTATTTAAAACATTTATCTGTACTAATTCATTTTAGGGGTATCGAAGAAATACTAATTCTACACAATAAGTTTTTCCAGTTTTCTGCGATTTATTCTATGAAGACTCCAAAGGGTTTCGTTATACTTGGTATACTAACTATACATACGGAGACGTATCACTTTTGTTAGAAACTTTTTCCGAGAAATTCATTTAAGGGGAGGATTTGGGGGAGGGGTGATGTGTTTTCCTCAAAAGAAATCAATTTGTCATAAAATAAAATAAAACTGAAATAAGAATAAGAAGTGAACTAAGAAGGAACATTATATTCACACTTATGAAAGAAGGAATAACAAACTGAAGAATTTCTTGAATTCCTAATTAACGTAGTATCAACCTGGCTCACCCGGAAAGTGTTTTAGAATAAGAGAACTTTTTGGAATAATATTCACCAAACTGGAGCGGTAGGCGAAAGTAGCGGTGACTTTTCAGTGAAGACCTTGAGGTGAAGAAAAAATATATCAACTCTTTATATTACTGTGAGTACTTTCGTACGGATTGTTATTCAAATATATATAAAAAAAAAAAGAAGAAAAATGAAAATATTTCTTAGTCCTTATCAAAAAAGCAGAAAAGCTTTTAATTTGGAGTGTGTTTGATTGGTTGAGAGACCGATAAAAAGTTTGACTGTCAAGAATGTTTAAAGCAAAAAAGAAATCATTTAAAAATATTTATATAACGGTGTCAACCAAAGTAAAAGAAAGTAGAAAACAAATCATACCAATACAGCATGTTAGCTACTACAAGTATATCGCCACATGTCTCATTGTTCAAGGACCAATTCTCTTTTGTGTTAGTTACTTAGTAAAAAAATCTTGTGTGAAACACTCATACGATCTTCTCTACTGCAGTTAATAGAATTATAAACCTGACAGATTTTCTTTAAACTTGGAAATTTTTACCCACTTGCCCTAACAATAAGCAGAGTGGTGTGGTATTTCTAGGGCAAGGTGAAAAGTTCTCGAACTAGCCCATAGATGGCATTGCTACAAATGAAATTACTGTTTTGTTATGTTGGCATACTTGTTGCAAAAGTAAATACCAAATGTGAATTTGATCAGACAGTTTGTTTTATATGGCCCTTTAAAGTAAGCGTGTTGTGTGTTTTTTGACGAAATGAATAAACTTGAGTACCGTTCCGTCATAAAATTCTTCCTTTTGGATAGTTTAACGCCAACAGAAATTCATTTAAAGTTAGTGACAGTGTATAAGGAGCATTAGAGAAGAAGGACATAAGGAGAAGAACAGCACTACAGAATTCGTTTCTCCAAAACAGAATTCGTTTCTCTTAGAGAAATTTTTTCGTCTCCAAAACAGGTGTAATGATTTTTTTTATACTCCCAATCCTATCTGCACACGTATAAAAACCCATCACTTATTGTTAAGTCGGAATTTTAGACATGATTCTCAAGAATCCAAGAGTTGGACTTATTTTAAACAAGTCCTACCTTTACCATAAAAATTAGTAAGTTTAATCCCAAACCTGTATTTATATATAATACAATGAGTCATCTGAATGTAGTAAACATTCCAAATTTGAGGAAATTGGTCAAAAAGAACTGTACAAAATTGCAGCAAGAGAATTGCATGTCAGTGTTTCATTTGTTATAACTATTTATTGCAAATTAACGAATAGCTCTAATTTGAAATATGCGTTTTTATTTTTATCACATATTTGTCTCAATATACATGGGACGACTAAATTATTATTCTGAATAACTGAACTCTCAAACTAGTACACTCTCAGACTAAATTTTATTGTTACTACTTAATTTAATAAACTTAAATACAAATTAAAATTTGGATTTATTAAAAAGTGATATGACACCCAAATTGTGACACAAAGAATATACTCGTTTAATACCTTTATTATTATTAACCAATTTCAAACATAAACCAATATTAAAATAACATCTAGTTGTTTACAGATACTATGTTTTGGGTGAACAATTTATTTAAAACTTATTAATAAACCACGATAAAGAAAATATCGAGCAGATATACAATGCGATTCTAGATGATAACGATTAAAGTGTATGAGATAGCTAATGCTGTAGGCATCTCAGAAGAAAGGGTACGGCACATTTTACATGAAGATCTCAATATGAAAAGTTTTATGCAAGATGGGTGTCGCATTTGTTAAATGTTGATTACAAACAAATGAAAAACGAGTTTCTTAGCAATGTTTGTGCCGTTTTAAGAAGAATCCAACCGATTTTCTGCGCCATTTGTTATGACAGATTAATAAACGTGGGTTCACCAATTTACTCCTGAGTCAAAATAACAGTCCAAGCAGTAGGTAGAAGCCGGTGGCTCTGCACCGAAGAAAGCAAAGACAATTGCATCGGCTGGAAAAGTTAAGGCTGATGTTATTTGGGATTACAAAAGGATTCTTTTAATTGACTACCTGTCAAAGCGTCAAACAATTAATGGGGAATAACATCTTCTTGACTAGCCAGATCAAAAAATTAGAGAGAAAAAGCCTGGTTTGCAAAAGAAAAAATCCTCTTTCACCAGAACAATGCACCCGCCCACAAAGGCGCCTTGACAATAGGAAAATTGAGGGATTTTAGGGAACATCTTCCCTATTCGCCAGGTTTGGCTCCCTCAGACTTTCATCTAATCCCAAATCATAAGAAATTTGTGGCTGGGTCAAATGAAGAGGTGAAAGCAGCGGTAGACGGATATTTTAAAGACCTCCAGAATCGCACTTCAGGGACGGAATTCAGTTATGAGACAAATTATATTGAACTAAACGGAGACTATATTGAGAAATAAATGCATTTTTTTTAAACAAAAAACTCATTTTCATTATTGCGCCGAGAACCCACGTATGGTTAGCACAGTTAGCAGGTAGAAATTCAATGTGTTTACATTGCGATCCAGAAGTCTGCACCAAAACATTACAAAATTCAAATAACATTTCAAATCACAGATTCCTCAGGATACCCTGTAATCAATTTTTCCTAAAAAATGTTTCAAATAAAATCGATAGGTTTGTATCTTTGAATTAGCAATTTAAAACAAAATCACTGTGGCCGTTTTGGAGAAAATTCTACAAAACTCAGAATCCTATTCTGTTATGACAGGAAAATAGCGCGATTCAGCGGAGGGGAGCGTTAAAGATTATGACTGTAAATAGGACAGTGTCGGGCCCAGCAGCCAGGTCATTGCGGGAAACGCGTCGGAAAGGAAATATAACTATGAAAAAAGCAAGGAAGTTGGGCCGTCAGAAGCTAGAAAGAAGAATGTGATACGAAGGTTAATGGAGTGGCAAGAATGTAGGAAAGCGAAACCCGTGGCCGGTGGAACACGAGGATGATCCCGGAAGTTAAACCATGGGTATTCAGCAGGCATGGGGAGGTTGGATTTTATTAGACTCCGGTACTGAGTGGCACGGCTGCTTCCTAAAGTGGGTGTTGCGGAGCTGGGTTGCATATATTGTAACGACATGATCGACAATGCGTCGCATACAATATTCGTCTGTGGGAGATAAGTTAGGAAAAGAAGGGAGTGAGGGCATTCCCCAAAAATTTTTTCCTTACTGTGGGAACCTAAATAACCGGCACATAAACGAATGAAATCTTTTATTTTTAAATATATCAAGTTTAAGATGCTTGCAATTTTTCGGTTCGGTTTTAATTTATATATATACAGATAGATAGATAGATATAGATCTAGATAGACATAGATACAGATAGATGGATATAGATAGATAGATAGATAGATATAGATATAGATAGACATAGATACATATAGATATAGATATAGATAGACATAGATACATATAGATATAGATATAGATAGACATAGATACATATAGATATAGATATAGATAGACATAGATACATATAGATATAGACAGACATAGATAGGATAGATAGATAGATTAGATAGATAGATAGATAGATAGATAGATAGATAGATCGATAGATAGATAGATAGATAGAGATAGATAGCTAGAGATAGATAGATAGATAGATAGATAGATAGATAGATAGATAGTAGATAGATAGATAGATAGATAGATAGAGATAGATAGATAGATAGATAGATAGATAGATAGATAGATAGATAGATAGATAGATAGATAGATAGATAGATGAGATAGATAGATAGATAGATAGATAGATAGATAGATAGATAGATAGATAGATAGATAGATAGATAGATCGTTAGATAGATACATAGATAGACAGATAGATAGATAGATAGATAGATAGATAGATAGATAGATAGATAGATAGATAGATAGATAGATAGATAGATAGATAGATAGATAGATAGATAGATAGATAGATAGATACGATAGATAGATAGATAGATAGATAGATAGATAGATAGAGATAGATAGATATGATAGGTAGATAGATAGATAGATAGATAGATAGATAGATAGATAGATAGATAGATAGATAGATAGATAGATATAGATAGATAGATAGATATAGATAGATAGATAGATAGATAGATATAGATAGATATAGATAGATAGATTTAGATAGATATAGATAGATAGATAGATAGAGAGAGCTCCAAGAATCACGCAGAGAAATTAGCGATTGGTGTGGTGCGCTGATGTGCTTTTGGCTCAAGGACTGCTGACAGCAAAGTCGTTTGTTTGACACCGGACAGCCAGATGTCTCTGGATTCTTTGGAGAACATTAAGAACCATCAATCTTTGAATGAACAAATCAGTTTCATCAATGATGAAACTTTGCCTTTAATGTAATTAATTCTTGGTTCCAGTTTTCCTACATAATGAAAATTTCTATTGGATTATGCATATAATATGGTGAATGCTATAAAGATAAGAGAAAAAAACACTGTACATAAACACTTGGCTCTCGCATGCTCAGACCATTATAAAAAAAAAAGTATTCTTACTTAGTGGAGTTCAAAACAAATATTTCCTAAGAAAACACAATTTCGAAAATTTGTCCCGATTGCAAAATTTCCTCTAACAGCAGTAAAGGCCATGAAAGAAAAAAAAAAAAAAAAAAGAAAAGAAAAAAAAAATGGCAAGAAATAATAGTCACCAATGACCTACAAAATAACAAATTACCATTAAAAAGTTATAAGCAAATCTGAAGTGCATCAATAATACAAAGACTACAATTAAAAAAAAATAATTTCTTTTTTAATGACTAATTAATCATTAATTTCCCCTACTGTAAGTCATTAAATAAAGATTTTATTTTATAATTTCAGTCAAATGCACAATAAGGAAAATATCATTATATAAAAAATTCAGGAAATAAATATCAATTCGCCTTAATAAAATAGTGTTGAATAAATCGTATGCAAAAAAAAAAAGTCCAATTAATAGCTTCCACATAAAATGGTTAATGACCTTAAAATTCACGACACTTAACTCTCACCTTTAAAAGACAAGGGGAGTATACTCTCTGATTGGTGAAGGTGAATATCAGGCGGCCGGGGAAATAAATTTATTTATTTAGGACACTTCCTTAATAATTTTTTATTATTATTGATTTATTCTATTATTAATTTTTATTTTTTTATGACTATAACTTAATTTTCCGCTTTTGTTTTGAACTATCAAAATATATTTTTATTAGATGGTCCAATCAATATGTCATTCGAGAGGATTAAAATTTACCAGTGACTTAATGGAAAAGATGCAGGTACACAATAGGTTTACTAGTAAAAAAAATTTATAGGACTAATCTAACTTTATCTTCTAATGGGATTTTGAATTCATTTCAAATGAAGAATTCAATATGGCTAAAAATGGAAATAATGCAGAGTTTAGGCAAGTAAAGGAATTAATTTTAACCCACACAAAGAAGCATATTACGACGGTTAAAATCCCAGTGTTATCCAGTATTGCAGACCCAGTCAACAATTAATTTTTACTGTACAAAACTAAATAAAAATCTACAAATCTTAGACATTCAAAAAAAGTTCTGCCAAGAATTTCCATTATTTCTGAAACTTCATTAATGTCAAATTTTGTTACATTAAAATATTTTAGCCTGATTTCTGACATTCACCTAAAACATTTCAATTCCCGGCACATTGAAACAAAGAAGGCATATTTTCCATGAATTATCACTTAAATTAATCATTTCTTATCTATATTTACAAATTAGGTACTCATACCACTGTTAATATACTGTATGTATTTTTGAATGATATAGGTTAATTTTAATTTGTTGCCACAATTATGTGTTAACTTTATTGATTACCTTATCTATAAGATCTTCATTCAACCCGCTTTTAATAAGCTTCCTAATCCACTATTTATTTTATTGAACATCTCTAGGTACTTTTTGCACCAGTATAAATTTTTCTTTATAATCTCTTTACAAAATATGTAGGTAATCTATTGCCGGGCATCTTTAATACTTTCCAAATATATCTCGAATAAAGATTTAAAGTATAACCATACAATGATTTAAGACTTGTAGCCAAAATATAAAATGTAATTTGGTGAATTTTTGATAAGGCCAATAACATTTTGAAAAAAAAAATGCTGTATTCAACCGTATCAAATGTTTCGTGCCCCCAAACTTTTGCTCCGTAACATGATCCTCAATAGCGCATTAATAAACAATGCAATATTCCATATATTGAATGCTTCACTTGAAATGGATTCAAAATCTTGTTTATGATAAACTTGATTGGATTAGTACAATAATTTGGACATCATTTTTATACATAATATGCCTGAAAACTTGCATTTTTGGCCAATAACATACATTAAAAAGGACTGCTAGAAATTCAAATTTAAAAGAATTCGGATAATCGGGAAGCCCAGCCTTACAGAATAATTCTTCTGAAATTCGTTTCTGAAATTTTTTCGTCTCCAAAACAGCTGCAATGATTTTCTTTAAACTCCTAATCCAATCTGAATACATATATAAACCAATCACTTATTTTAAGACGGAATTTTCGAGTGAATTCTCAAGAATCCAGGAGTTAGACTTATTTTAAACCATACGTCATACCTTTTCTGAGGGGGTGACAGATGACGCTGTCATACAACTTTAGCACTAAAGATTTTTTTACCCAAAAAATTAGTAAGTTTAATTCTAACACCTGTATTTATTATAATATAATGAGTCAGCTGAATTTAGTAAACATTCCAAATTTGAGGAAATTTGCCAATAACAACTGTAAAAAATTGCAGTAAGAGAATGCATGTCAATGTTTCATTATATTATTATCAATTAACGTTTCTTGTTTAAAATATGTGTTTCTATTTATTCACATATTTGTCTCAATATACACGGGACGACTAAAATTTTACTATGAATAACTGAACTCTCAAACTAGTAAACTCTCAGACTTTATTTTATTCTTTGTATATAATTAAATACAAATCAACACTTGGATTTATTAAAAATTTATATGATACTCTAATTGTGACATGTGAGAACATATTCGTTCAATACATTTATTATAATTCACCAGCAATTTCCAACATAACATTAAAATAGCATCTAATAGTTTATAGATACTATGTTTTGCGAATAATTTATTCAAAACTTATTAATAAACTACATTAGACGAATAACCTTACTGTAGTGATCACTTGATTATTTAAACTGGAAACATTCCACTAAAAAGCGAATTTAATAAGACAAATATTGTTAAAGTTGCATTTTCATATGTACAATGTTGATGTGATTACTTGCACATGAATTTTCTATGGATAAATTATTATTTTTTGAACTTTTGTTTCTTTGTAAATTAATTGCAAAAACAGGGAGCAGTCTTTTATCAGGGGGCCCAAATAACAATATAAGCAATAGTTCTACTTGGCCGGTTAATGATTTAATTAAAACGATACAAGACTCCCGCCGAACTTGAATAAAAATTTAGTAACATAGATAATAGTACATTATTTAAAAAAAAAAATCTGGTGTGAAACACTCACACACTATTCTATTGCTTTTAACAACACACACGTTAAATGGCGGTAAAGGTTCAGGTAGTTCTCAGCAAATAGAGATAATGAACTCTAACAAAACGAGTCAAACACTTGAAATCTGAAGTCACAGACTCTCCTAAAATCAATTTTTCAGAATAAAGGTTTCAAATAAAAGTGACAGTCTGCAATTAGCATTCCAAGGTTTAAGGAATAAGAATATCGTTCGAACCTCTTTGAAAAAATTCCAAAAAGGTACTTATAGTGTAAGTTCGCATTACCGCTTAACCGATTATCTTTTTGGAATTTCAGCAAGGAATGTAATTTAGGGGCAGAACTTTATGCTGAAATGGAGTGGACATTTCTGAGGAAAGGTTGATGTTACAGCTCATACAATATCAATTTTCAATAGCAATTTTGTGCTCCTTGCATTATTCGGTTTTGTGATATTTTGTTCTCACAGAGTTTGAAAAGATGCGGCAGATCCAAACAACTGGCCCTTAATTAATACAGGGGCAGATATAAAAAAAAAAAAGTGATAGTATGATGTGCGATGAATTACGAGGGCGCATTCTTTTAAGATATTTTCTGGTATCTACCATAAATTCGGAACTCGTATATTTCAAGTAATAAATAAATTGAATGCACACCATTATTGGACAACAGAAGAGGGTTATTTTCTATCAAGATAATGTGAACAGCAAATCACACTACTACAGACTTAGATTTTGAACTCCTCTCTAGGTCAGCCTTGCAATACTTGGTCTCCCTAACGCTATTACGTATTCATTGTCTCTTAATATCATTAAAGTTGAAATTAGCTGTTTATGGAATTTTTCTCTGGAGAAATCCTCGGGATATAAGAGGCAAGGCAAGAAGCTCCAAAGATTGGCTTACGTGCAAGGAAATAACAACCTATTTCGAAGATTAAGCTAAAGTGAACCTTTTAAAGTGTAAAAAAAAAAACAAAAAAAAAACAGAGTTTTGTTACTTGCGATATAGCCTTTCTACTTCCATCATCTTAATGTTGAGGTACTTTTTTTTTAAGAATGTTAAACTTGAGTTTAAATATAAATAGGTTTTCATTTAAACTATTTTATCATTAGCGATTATTATACAATAGGTACCTATTAGATATTGCTTTTCAAAAATATCAATATTCATTAAAAATGGAACATAAATATTTAAGTTTAGTTTAAGATTAAAATAAAACACCAAACCGTTTATAAACTAATTAATAGCCCTCTGAATTAGCTATTTCAAGAACCAAAATCTGTCAATTTTACATGACCATTATCTTAAAAATGATTTCTTATCCACTCGAATTACTGTTTTAAATATATTATTAAAAAGTTGTAGAACACCTTACTAAAAGCAATTTAGAATCAATACTTGAAAGGTACAGGGTAAGCAGTGAAAGATATCTTAAAGAAATATAATACTTTACTTTCTCTGATTGCAGTATAAGCGAAAGTGTGGCCTTGGGTCAGATACTTGTTTTTTTTTTTAACGTAAATACATTTTTGAAGCCAAATGTGCACTAAAAAAAAACTATTAACGAATAGTAGGCGTGTGTATAAGAGATAGGATGAGAGATTAACTAAGAAACGAAAAAATCGCCGTTAGTATCAAGAGATAACCGGTAGAAGGTTCTGGCCAAAATCCGCTCATTAACTGATATTCCTAGTTTACTGATTGATTTTTTTACAGTTTTCTCGCGTTTTTTTCGTAATATATTATTCTATCGGCTTAATATTTTATCTTTCCGGAAAACTAGATTTTTCAGAAGTTCTATGAGAGCCATGATTAAAGACTTCCCTCCTTCAAAACACTTAAGTCCGGGTCCTGCGATCGTAGTTTGCTAGAAACCGACCTTTCGACCTTATTGCAATGAGCCTCTTCAGGGTTGTTACACCCTGGGGGGGCATTGTAGAGAAGGGGCAATATTGTATTTCATATTTTGCATCTTTCATCGTCAATACTGATATGTACCAAATTGTGTTCTATAAATTCTAAGTCTGAAGAAAAATGAAGTAAGAATGAATAGAGAGTTTCACACTTTTTTTTTTTTAAATAAACCGCTCTGATGGGAGTTTAAAAGAATTGATTTATAAGAATAAAGTAATGAATCTCTAGGAAATTTTTGCTAATGCATTCTACAAATTTTTGGGAATGTGTAGAGAATTGTTTTATAACTTCTAATATCTGCTTTTTAATTGGGGCAGTTGCTGACCATGCTTAATGAACCATATGTGCAATACCCAAAATCCCTTGCCTCCTGTCCATCCATGAACTTCCCGGAGATCTTTTGCTGCCATGTTCTCACTCTCTTCCTCAATGAAAGGTTTCTTCGGTCGTCTTTTGCTTCTTCTTTCTTCAGACACAGAATAAATAATTTTTTTATGTCATTTTCCCTCTCGCATAAGTATTACGTGTTATCCAATTTAATTTTCGAATTTCCATTTCATAGAGAATATTTATCTTAGTTCCTACGTCTTTTTTTTACTTCCGAGTTACTTATGTAACTCTTCTTAAAAATCCAGTGCACCTTCTTCAGAAATCCATCTCTAACGTGAAGAGCTATTCTCCTGATTTTTATTGGTAATTCAAATCTACCAGCAAAAACAGTCTACCATATTCTCGCTAGTGAATTACAACTCTAGAATCTGTAATTAGATAAACAGACGTTTCTTCCGCGTCTCCCAAGCTCTACAATAGGTTCTGTGCTGAGCCTCATAGAAATGACTCCTTAAACTAGAATGCACACTAGGGATCCAGCTGTTTAGGAAGGTCCTTAAAAGTCACAATAACTCTATATCAGCTCTGCCGATGTAGACCCAGCTTTCTATTGAGATAAATGCTGTGAAGCTGTTCATCCGGACATTTGTCTAGAGACAAGCCAATAGTAACCTTGAGATCAATGAAAAACAGAAAGGTGCCGAATTTGGTTAACCTATCTACTTATTTCCTGAAATTCTCTTATGAAGAAACTGATTCCCTGAATAGAAGAACGTCTTTGGATGACTTGGCTCTTTGTGTCCTCAAGAAGATTCTGGTCCTAACAGGAGTTGAAGATACAAGTATTTAGTGCCTTTTAAGCAATTTGATTATGGAGAAGATATAAATCCCTCTTAAATTTCTGGAATCATTGTATAACGAGAGAATATATGAAGTTCAAAAATCAAAAAGATAGCGATAATCGACCTATTAATCCAAAATAAAAATAATTCAACCTCCTTATTGAGTATCAGACGAACTAACTTAAAATGAAAAACAATGCAACGAATCATACAATAAAGTAAAAAGCAAGGATATAAACTTGAAAAAAGTATCTGAAAAAAGCATTCTTTAGAATAAACAATAAGTAACTTTGGAATAAATACTCATTATCGTCCATTAGTTTCAGCAAGATATATAGACAATAATTGATAATAATGCTAAGACAAACTATGACAATAATGGCCGGAGTATTTATGCTAATGTTAGGTACTGGATGTAGTATGTATTTTTGCAGAGACCTTTTAATGTTTAATTTCTATATTTTCTGGGAATTTTAAAGAACTACTGAATGGTTTTTTTTGGTAAAAGTTCAGTAAAAAACTGTTCTACATTCTATTTAAATTCTTCCTGTTTACATAACCCGATGTTTTTTTAATTCAATAATAAAAGATTAGGCACACAATAAAACAACTTGTTGGAAGTACGCTATTAATTAAATGCAACTAAAGTACGTTTTTTATTCTTGCAATTGCATAACAAAAATGTAGTGCATTTGCAATAATTTTTTTTTAAAATAAATTATGCTTTTCAATAATTTCTAATTTTTAGAAGGGTGGGAATTGCAATACTGTGGTAACTTATTAAAATGTTTTGAACACATGATAACACAATATTGTAGTATCTGACTGCGATGCTTTATTTTATCTCGAAAAAGGAATGAATGAATGATCTACTAATGCTTGGGACCAGACATGACAATATGTCAGCTGTAGTTCTTGGGGCAATGCTTATTCGGTTGTCAAACAATAGGTAGAGATGGATCTGCATCATGTACGCAGCGATTCGAACTCTAAAAATTGACTGAGCCAGCTCTTTAGGTCATAACAGCGAACTAGTTCCTAAGACCCGGATCGTTCGAGAACTGTAACAAGACTACATGCAACTGAAGTTAATTTAATATTACTGTAACTCAAATAATAGATCCTTGCTTTCATAATGAATTATTCAAAGTCATTTTATTTAAAAAAAAATGATATATTTAAATTAAATTTACCCAGTCACAGTGTAAATAAAAAAAAATCATTAAAAGATAAAATATAAATTTGCATTTTATTTACATAATCGAATAAACACTGATTCTTCAGTGAAGGATATCAACAATGATATCGACAGAAAATCATATTGACACTATTTATTACTATAATATTGACATATTATATGTATATAATATTGAAATACCAATGCCGTGGGCATATTAAAGAAATGGAAGATGTACCTACAAAACAAGCAATTTCTTCCGACTTAATGAAACAGTACCATCTAATTGTTTTTATAGCTAGAATATTGCTTTATAAATTGATATTAGAAAGTAAACTTGCTTTATTAAATACCACATTAGATCAGAACTGTACGAATGTATATAATAAAGCTTGGAGAAATGCAAATATCACCCAATTTAATAATCTTTTTTTCTCGAGAGACACACTCTAAACTATATATGCACAGCTATAAAAGACGATAAAGGCGTAAATATACTCAAAATGGAAAATATAATTCCTAAATTTCTATAAATACAACCCAAATTTTAGTATATGAAGGAAACATAAAGTAGGCAAACATTCCACTAATCATGATAGTTTCCCGACTAAAGTTTTTTGTAGCCCAAATATGAAAACCGCGTCAGTCAAGTCGTGCAATGGAGGAGCAAGAGTGCAAGTCCGTGACATTCAACTGTTATTATCCCGTAGAGGGCAAACATAACTTTCATTTTCCATGAATGTCTCTCACAGCTGGCTAAATTGTTTTCCTACAAGTTTTATTTTATTAAAAGTCAATTTCCCACATAAAATGTTATGTCAACTCTTTGTAGACGAACTTCACCAAAATATGGCATATTTTGAACATATATTTAAACAGTAACTTGAGGAACGTTATTATTTTCTATGACTGACGAAAGGAGATGTATTGCGATCGTGACAAAAGTTTCGAGTTAGAGTTTCCTACGGAAATACATGTTTTGAAGTCCCTTGATTCCCGACTAGTGATTTTTAGAAACTTTCTCCCTGACGCATGCTTGCCCGTGTGTCTGTATGTACACGAACCGCTTAAACCAATAACGAAAAATCGAAGCTCAAACTTGAAATACCGTTTTGATATCACTAACGGTTTAACAGTAAAACCCCATAATCCGGAACCCAACTATACTGAATTTCAGTTTTTTTACTTTTCTTGAAAATGGCCTTATTGATTTTTTTTTATACACATACACATATTTTTTATGTGTATTGCACTTGCAGTCATGTATTTCTTTCATTTTTAATTACATTTTTCTGGAGAAGTTGATTTTCTAGTTATTGTTTCTGGGGAAGAGGTGATATTAGACGTTCCTTTAAATGTTATATCAGTGTATTGTACAGTTCAAACATCTACAAACGTTAACGAGAATTAAACAGATTGCTAAAAATTCCGAATTCGTAGGAAATCGATTCACCAGAAGTTCGAATTTCATGAACATTTTTTTTTTAACTTTCTGCGATTACACATAATCTATATCACTAATAGATCCACAGTAAGCCAGTGGCTTCTTTTAATGTAATTGGTAAAAATTTTAAAAGTAACAAGTTCAGACTAACCTTAAGATTTTTTTTTTTTGTATTTTTACAATTTGCACATTTTCTCTGAATAATAGAATGTTCGCCAGACACATGTTTTTTACAAAAAACTATAAATCTATTGTGTGTATTCCGGATATTTTAGTGCCATACATATAGTATGTGTGTGTGAGGTGAAATTACTTTTATTGCTTCTGATCTTGACTTTATCTAGAGGTGTAAGAATATTTATGTTTCATGGACAGTTTTTTAATGGGAATGCTAAATTTTTTGTATAGATTTTTCTAGAATGCAACAAGAGACCTTTTCCTTATGTGAGGACCAATCAAACCTTCAATCACCATATTTTTTTTCTAGTCTGGATGCCAAAGACCAATGTAAACATCAGTTTCACTAGTATCCAGAATCCCAATTTTTGGGAGAAGCTTTTATCAAGAAGTTCTCTGTTCCTCATTGACTGTAAATTTATAAAAATCACGAACAGATAAATATTACCAATTTATCATATTAATTAAATATTTAGCGTTTAGATTATATAGGAGAATGATGAGGATTGAAGCTCAGGCCTAATTGTTTTATGAATTTATATGTTTATTAATATCTATTTGTAGCTAATATATTTTATTAATTTATTATTACTGGTTATTTTATTAATTTCTTATTTGATTCCATCTATATCCAAACTTGTTTCTATCTGCTTTATAACGTAGATATAGTAACGTAAACTTCAAACTTTATTGTAAGAATTATTTACAAGAGTAAGAAGTTGTGTAACTCACAGTGACACAATTGTATTCAAATCAATTTATTAAATATTTATAAAATTGACCGTGATTATTAAATTTTTCTAGGTGATTTGTTATTTATGCAAAAGGTTAATAAAAGTAATAGAAAACACAATAGATTTCAGTTTCCCATACATAATGATGTTTTTCGTTCTAAATAAGCGGACGTAGAAAGTTGATAATTATGTGAAACATCTGTACAAATAAATTATTTAAAAAAATAAAAAAAAACAACAAATTATTGTATTCCCATTATTTAACCATTATAGAATTGTATTCTTTCTTTTCTTCAAATTTATAACCAAAAGAATGTTAATCCTTCTGAAGATTTTATGCAGAGGCCATAAAATTAAGACAGCAATTCACCCATCAGCAACAATTCCAAAGTTAATAATGTAAATCATCTAATGAAGCTTACATAATGAAAGCGTAAAAAAAAAAGAGAACAATTTTTAATTACACAAGGCAAAAAAATAATTGAGAAAATTAGATGAATAGGTGGACGTAAAAGTTCAAATAAGGATCAGGCTGCTAATAACAGCTCGCTGCAGCTCATTAATTTTATCATTTATTACTACCTTACCTAATGCACATCTTATATACTCCACTTCTAAGTTAAGTAATGTTAAACTTTCTTCTAAAAAAAAAAAAAAAAAAAAACATGGTAATTTTGATACAGAAACAATCCAGGAACCAATTAGAATGAAACTCAATGAAACTGAACATTTTTAGGGTGCATTTGTTGCAAATAGCCCTACACTGATGGCTCTGTGCAGACTCTTTGATTGGTTAGATTCTAAGATACTTACAAGTTTTACAAGTTCTGAGGGCAACTAAGATATTAGAATAGAATTATTTAAAGAATTGAACACCTGAGTCCAGCAATTACGACTCCAAGGCATCTATGAAGAAGATAGCTCATGTATTTGAAATTTAACGCGACAGATCCCACAGATCTGCCTGAAATCACTATTTTCGGAAAATGTAAAAGTGACAGGTTTATATCTGCACAGTTAACATTCCAAGTTTTGACGAAATATCGTTATAAACGTTTTCGAGAAAACTACAAAAAAATCAAAAATCTAATCTGCAAAATCGCACTTCAGTATAATGTATGATTCCAAATTTGGAATTATAGGATTGCTTGTAATATATATTCAGAAGAGAACAATGCACAGTATTGAAATGGTACTTAAAAGAAAACGTAACACTAATGTTCTCCCAGAACTTCCCAAAAATCAACTTTCACAGAAAAAAGTTTTAAATAAAAGAGATAGATATTTATGTGTGTACATATTATATAAAGATTAAAGAAAATCATTACAGCAATTGTCGAGAAAATTGCCCAAAACTGAAAAAAAAATCAGTAAAGTCGCACTTTCGGGTGATTAATTTTGCCCTAAACTTGGTGTCAGATGTGATGGCAGTACCCAAACGGAATACTAATTTTGAAGAATGAAAGTGATAAGTTTAAATCTGAAACAGCATTCCAAGTTTAAAGAAATTCGATGGAGCCATTTTAAAGAAAATGGCAAAAAACTAAAAAAAAACTAACAGTGAAATAGTAATTTCGGCTTGACAATTTGCTTTAAATTTGGAATTCTATACAACAACTGAAAAAACAATTGAGTATAGTCGTACTTCCGGTTGATGTATTTTGACCAAACCTTATTGTCACATATTGTGGTGGTACATAATGAATGGGTTATCAAGTTTGAGCTCTAGCGTTTCTGAGGTATTGGTTCATACATACATACACAAACACACACTCACACATATATATATGCAGAGGGGGGAGGTAGGGGGATAGAGAGAGTGTAGAGAGACCACTCGCTAAAAACATTTTTCTTCGTACTCAGATGATCTCAAAACATGTATTTTCGGTAAAACTCAATTTCGAAAATTTGACACCACGGAATAACTCCTCGGAATACGAGAAAGTAAAACTAAGCTGCTTTAAAATGAAATTAAAATTTAACAACCATTTGAAAACGTTACTAACACATCGACGTTTGTAAATAGCGACGAATTTTCTTACCGATGCTTATGGAACCACATCAATGTTTATTTACTGATATTGCAGGAAAGTTTGTTGTTTATTAATCGATCGATCGCCAGCCTTAACATAAAATAAATTAAAGCCTACATGTCATCGTTACTGTAAATTGTAAAACGGAACGTAGAACATGATTGTACAAATCAATATGAATAGAATATAGCATGCTGAGACTGGAAGGCGCCTTGTCTATGTTTCTGTGTGTGTCACGCTATCACTACAAAAACTAACGGATATATGAAAGTAACATGCATAATAATGGCTAATAAATAAATTGGCATAAGTTTCTACATTTTTTTTGGTCTACATTAATTGATTCTTTAGCTAACATTCTATACAATTTGATTCGAACATTAGAGTAATTATAAGATAATGTTAGCTCAGCTTTTTAAAAAATATTCAATAAAAAGTAATAATTTTTGGTCGTTCCCATCAATGAATAAAAAGTCAACATAGCTTATTTGTTCAATAGAATATCAATAAATAATATTTTTTTAAAAACCTAATAAAAATGGTTAATTATTTTTAAAAGGTAATTTTGGACTAGCAGATAAGGGGCATTGAAAAAGTTCCCGCGGGCGCGGGATTGGCAACATCTGCCTTAGAGGAAAGCTTCATGTTACTTTCTTCAAATTTGGAATTCTAGCAACTCAGTAAATGCACTATAATATTATATAGTGATATAATCTTATATTGTACGGATGGCATTTAGGTGAAAGCTTATACTGCTCTCCCATAGAAGAAAGTTATAAATAAATAAGTTAAGCCAACAATTATGTACTTAATATGAGATTATTCAAGAAAAAAGAGTCGAATCGTTTTCGAGAAAGAAAAAAAATTGTAAAGTGGTAGTAGACCAATTTTGACCGAAACTTACTGTCGCATGCGATTTTTAGTCTCTCAGTTATTTGATCACCCAATCTTTTGTTTTTTTTTGTCCGTGGACCACAAAAAATATGTTCTAGGTGCTCAATTTCGAATATTTGACGATCATAATTCTTCCTCTAACTTTGTAACTACTCGTATGAAAGTAATAAAAAAAAAGAAGAAGGAAACAACGACCATGTCTTAAATTACAATGTAATAATGATATGATGAAGACTATTTTCCTGACATTAGAATCTGGTGATAGTAAATTCTGGCTATTGTATATACCTTGAACCCACAGTAGTTACATATTTTATTTTAAACTAATTCCTTTACTTTTATTGAAAATTTCTTAATAGAAATTTAAAGTTACGTAAAAACCTATCAGCTGTATTTATCTAACAGATTGAAAGAAAAATACAAAATATATTATTTCCTAATATTTCTGTTTGTCTATTTATCCAGTTGTTACTATCCTTCTCTATTTGTATATGCTGGTGATGAGAAATTCAGTTCAAGGATATTGGTCAAAAAATAATATTAAAAGGCATCAAATTTTCCCCAAAAAACAAAGGTAACATTATCGCTATATTCCGATTACCTTTCCCAAATGCTAAGTTCTTTAAATCAAAAAGGAGGTGATAACCAGAGGAAGGAATTAAAAATCTTATTAAAGATTAGTTCATTTAAATACTACTGAAAAAATTACTACGTTTGTAAATAAACATTCCACTTCTGATATCGCGTAATTTAGCTTGGTTAACTGACTAACAGGATTAAGTGAACTATAACATAATATGCAAATAAAAATTTAATCATTTGAATTATTATTATTATTATTTGATGGGATTTAATAATTGAAAGTTAATATTGGCCAATAAAAGTTAACTAGTGCTTGGGAAATGCCTTCAATGGGAGATATCTCCCTCACACATGTATCTCCTAGGGTCAATGTTAACTTATTTACTTATTGTGTATGTGTAAGTACACAGTTTAAATTTCTATCAACAATAAAGAAACAAAAAGAAAAGGTTCCCTGAATGTGAAAAGAAAAAGTTTTAAATAAATGGTCTGCATATGTTTTGTGTGTGTGAATTAAAATATCTCAAAATCAAAAATCATAGGAACCTCAATGGGACACGATATAAAAGTTTCTATCAAAATTCAACAAACGGTCGACTTAGGTCTTCTTTTTTTTTAATCTTTGTTATTTTTGTTTTTCTCGATTATCTAACGCTTTTCTTGAGCATTTTTTTTCATTCATTCTAAAAATTGATTTATTGATTGATTTATTGACTGATTTTGGGGCTCTGATGAAATGATAATCTCAGACTAACGCCCAATAATGTGAACAGTTTTAATATATCCAGTATTTGTAAAGTTCTACAATGTCTCTAATTCGGACTGAATAATAATTAAATATGTTGGAGCTATAAATAAGAAAATCAGTTATCCAGAAGGGTAACTTTATTGAATGGGTTTTTAAGAGATCTATGCTAGTTTCTTGAAAATAGCGCAAAGGATTTATCAAGAAAATAACTCTTATATTTACTATACATATAAAAATCTGGTGTTTAGGAAAATGTGCATCCTATAATATAACACAATACTTCCGGGAAACCAGTATTCTTCAAAGTTATAATTTTAACAACACATTAAATTCTTATTATTAATATTAATATTATAAAGACGATAAAATCCTACAATATATTGAAATCCCCTACCCCTAAGGCGCAATAGCCCATGAAAGGCCAAGACTTGCCAGACGGCGCTCTTAATAGGGGGGCGTGTGGTAAGCACGCCGCAGTTTCCACGCCTTTTTATTCCGGCCTTCGCTACCTAGGGCGCTACTAACTGGTAGCTTCCCACTTTTTATCACGATGCTGGGACACCGACTTTGCCCTAACGGGAATCGAACCCTGAATTCTCGTACTAAAGGCGAATGCGCTAGCCACTAGACCAACGTGTGAAGACAATATATTGAAATGGCAATTTAAAAGAAAGCCTAATCATTCCTCCCCCACAATCCCCCTTAAATACATTTTCAGAAAAATGTTTGCAACAAAAGTGCCAGCACATTTTATGAGTTGATATAAACCAGTTTAAACAAAAAATCGTTGAAACTGTTTTAGAGAAATTGCAACCAAGTTTCAGCAAGACAAATTTCTCCAACAGAAATATGAGAATTGAGTAAGCTTGTATCCATACAGATCTCGTATGGAGGTTACCTTTAACTTTTCCCCAGTTATCCTGGCGCCTTCATTCTCCGTCTGGCTATTATTAAATGAATTCCCCATATAATCTTTTATGCCATCTTCTCGGCCTTCATACGTTTCTTCTTCCTTCATATAACATTTTACCCATTTGAATCTCTCCTGACTATTATTTCATTTACTTAAAATCGTCGGTATTTATAGAAATTTTAGCTTCGTATTTATTTTATTTTAATTAAAAATGTAAAGAATTCTTTCAAAAAACATAATGAAAAATTGCAGATATAAATAATATTAAATTATTGAAACCTACAATATTAAATAAGAATTTCCGATTTATTTTTCATCATTAGGTACATTTTTAAACAGAGCTTTATGTACAAATTATTTAGAACGTACAATACAATTAACTGCAATTGGATGTCGAAGTTTTAGTGGACAAATCATAGACAAATACTAACTAAGGTATGAATGAAAATAATTGATTATCAGACATACAAACATACTATAAACAGAGAAAGTGGTGAAACTGCTTCAAGCGATATTATATAACTTTTAAAAGGGGGACCAACACACACACAGAACCTTCAAGCAAGTGTTTTTTTCCTATATCCTCTTTCCTCTTTTCTCCAGTCAATATCCTATAGTTAATATTATATATCTTTAACTTTAAACATCTTATTCAACAAACACTAAAAAGAAAAAAGAATGTGTCTTGTAAACAAATAAATATAAGAAAATGTTGCCAAATTTGAAAACATCTGATGCCATTATCATTATAAAATATCAAGGTGAGCAACATCAAATTGTAAATGAAAATGATTGCTTTGTCTCATTAAGTTTTGTATTTCAAAATGAAATTTGTAGACAGATTCACGAACTATATAGCACTGAATAATTTACGAGTCTATATAGAACTGAAATGAACTTCGTATCATATAACAACGTTTTTTGAAAACAAGAAAATATGAGACAAAGGAAAGTATTTTCTAAAAAGATCGTAAAGAATACTACTACTGAGAAAGATAAATCAAAAACCTCGAACTTAGCTGTTAAAGAAAGTTAATAGATTTTCGAAATTGTATCTCCACCGGAAATACATGTTTCAACCCTTGAACACGAAAAAAATTATTTTTAGAAATTGATCTCTCTCATTCGTGTGACAAATAAAGAAAAAAATTTTATATGAAACATTATTCCAGGAAAATTAGAGGAAGGTACGTTCTGGGAAGGCAGTGACGTAAGGCATATTATCATTCAGAAACGTTATTCAGAATGAAAGCAATAAAATATTTAGTAAAAATACTAGCTTTGAATAAAATGTAGCAATTTAAAAATTTAAAATAGTAATGTAGCAATTTAAAATAATACTTTATTTTAAGAAGGATTACAATACAAAAAATAAATTTATAAGTATTATACAGCATAGATCCGGCTGCTGGAGTTCGGTAATTACAAAATGCAACATCAATGTATTGTAATAAAGAGAACAATGAAAATTATAATTTAGTAACAAAAATAGAAAAAAAATTAAATATTATTAAGTGAAATGAAAATATAAAAGAAAAGAGAACTGGTAGCGACTGGATTAATAAAGGAATATAAAAGTTGGATGAATGTTAGAGCAAAAAGTAAAATTACAAATATACAAAGAAGTGCAGAAGTGTCAATTGCTGGAGTGGAAGTTGAATTCTTGGGTAAATTGTTGGCGATAAAACCAGGCATGACGGGCATATTTAATAACTTGAATATCACAGCTATTCAAAAGAGAAATGAGGCGGGATTTTATTAGACTGCGTTGTCCCAAATATAGGAGGCGCAGTTATGACGGAATGAACGTATCAATTACAAATGGGCAAATTGCAGGAAGAGGAAGTCGTATAACTTTTTCGTATCAACTTTCGGTTTTTAATCATTCTCTAAGAAATAAACCTACTAAAAATGATCCAAACTAAAATTAAGCTGCATTCTTAATAAATTTTATTAAAAATATTACATTATGGACTGCTTGAATGAGTTGCAATGATAATTAAATTAATTAATTAATTAAATAAAAAAGAAGTTGCGAACAATGCTTTACTTCTTCCCTCATTACCAGCGCAATCATCTCGTGAATTTCACATCCCCACGACTATCTACTGATTTCTATCTATTCATATTAGAAATAAACAATAAAGAAAAATATATGGCAGCTGGTAATTTTTTTATAAATAAACTATCCCTCATAGAAAGACCTGAGAAAAATCCACAAATAAGTAAAAATATTAACCTAACTCTAATAAAGATGTTCCTCTTTAGATGCAGAAATACAAGAGCAAAAGCATGTGGCCTAGCTGGTTTTTTAGTAAATGCGATCTGCGTACAAATAGAAACCTTTCATCAAATATGTGCTCTACTTTTCCTTTTACATCCTCTTACTGTTGGAAGAGAAACCACGTTGGATACTCTGTGCAACCTAATCAGGATATCAAGTTTGAGCTTCCTCTGATTTTTCGTATTTGAGATGTTTTGTTTACACAAACATACAGCTTGCGTTTTAAGGCAATAATGGAAAGAGGAATTAAGAAGCAAGATTGTAATGCAATCACAAGGACAGCAACCTACAACAAAATCAAAATTGAATGGACTAATCTAATGAATGGAACTTTAAGCAATGAAGTAGCTGATTAACTGGCTCTGAAGCAACAGCAGAACAAGGACTTCAGATCTACTACTTCAAAGCGACAAAGATTTATCTGAAAAGAAAACTGAAAACAAAAAGTAATGAGAAATAGGAAGAAGAGTGGGCAATGGACAACAATAGGCGGGGAAACCTAAAAGTACATACCAACAGTGCAAGACAGGAAAAGACTAATTATTTTAAAATTAACTACAAACTGCACAGGTACTGACAGGTCACAGTAGAAATATACATTAATTAAATAGATTTCATATAATTAACGATGGTAGCTACACCTGTGACAATAGTACGAATCAAACATGGGCACACTTAATCTACAACTGCCTATTACTTGACAAACACAGAACACATTTAATACGTCACATTATTACAACAGGAAACAGTTGGCCGATTTCAAGATCGTTACTTCTAACAAAAGGAATTTTGCAATCATTAAATACATTTATAAATTCTAAAAGGGATGGTCACGTTTTAATTGGAAGCATATTCAATATATTGTTAATAACAAGTTGTACAAATTTTAGTAACAGTTATGTGACCACAAGTTAGTAATTAAATAATTCAAATACTGCTTCGAGAAAATTTGCAAAAACTATTCAGTAAAGTTATGCGATTTGGTCTAGAAATTGCAAACTCTGAATATCCTGCAATTTTTTCGTGTTCATTTATGGTTTTCAACACACATTTCGAACGGAATCTCAAAACAAAGAAACTCAATTGCGAAAATCCGAAACCAATGCAATTTTCCTTCTCTCTTAGTGAGAGAAACTAAAAGTTGAAAAAAAATCGCAATCATATCTCATATCGCACTGTGATTTTATATCATATCTACCTAAAAGTTTAGTTTACATAGCATTTTTTCTGAAAATTAAGAGCACTGTCAACAAACAATCATACACAAATTTACTTCATTCTTTATCAGCTGGAATTTTGATTATGTTTGTTTGTATGTACAAGTGATTAGTGTAGTACATAAGCCTAAATTCATTTTCATGCAGAGTGTAAAATAATGCTGCTAAGGTGGGAAAAAAAAGAACAGCAACATTCCACGAGTACTCCGTGCAAAATATTTTTCCTCTGAATTGTGATAATTATTCCTAATTAAAGAAGCATTCAAATTTTTAAACTCGAGGAAAATCATTCTTATTGTTACTAAACGAATTACTACGATATCTCAGATTTTCACAAAACAAAACAAAAAAAATCTGAAGTAAAACAATCACACGACTACATTCTCTAACAGATTTTGATTGATTCATTTATTTGTACGGATATTTCCAATTACAAATTCCACATGTAATTGTAAATGAAAATGTACAAATGTGCATCCGAAGTGTAACAAGGCAAAAAAAAAAGTGTATTTTTAGACATTGTTTTTCTTCAATTTCTGAATTTTTACAACTTAAATTCTTGTTGATATTGTAGGGAGGACAGAATGTAGAATATATTGAAATTTCCCTTTAGAGACAAGCCTAACGGCCAGCCATTAAACCGTTTATATTTTAATAAAAACATTAAAAAAAATTATTGCAACCGTTTACAATGAAAACACAGTTTCAAAAATTTGACAAATTGCAATACATCCTCTGACAGCAGTCAAAGAAATTTATGGGATTTTTACCGGAAATATATGTTTTGTGGTTTTGCAAGTGAATAGTGCACCTTGCACGTTCCGTTCAGGCAACTCCTTGGGATTTATGCAAATGTTACTTAAAAATGTATGAAATCAATTAAACAGAAGTTAAATTGGGCTAGCACTTTACTGGGTTCTTGAGTTATTCGCGATTTTCCGCAAAAAAAAAAAAAAAAAAAAAGGCTCAAGCGATTTATTCTAAATTTTATGCGCACATTTAACACTTACAGATTGATAACTTTTACCTTAACATTATTTCAAGAGAATTGATTTTTCGCCAGAACCGCCTAGTAGTCTCACTCTGAAGAATATTTTTGAATTGGAAGGTAAGTATATGACAAAGCCATAAGTCTTACATATTCAGACTTTTTACCTTCACATAAGAATATTTGTTTTCTCAAAGTTTGTATTTCTGAAAAGTTTGCTTACGTTAATTACGATTACCAGTTTAGTGCATTTTTAATCTACTACAAGGCTATTCAAATCAATTCCAAGGATAGAAAATTATATCTTAGAGATACATAACCCAATTATTATTTTCTGTCAAATTTAGTTCGAGGTTAATATTTAAAATTACGGCGATCGACACGTTTCAGCAACTTCTTGGACTGTTGTTATTTAAGCAGCATATAAAATTAGTATCAAAAAGATTGATATGTTGATCTGGTTTTATTATGGAAAAATATGCAGCATGCAGACGAATGATTAGTACATTTACCTGTATTAACAAATTTTTCTTTTATAAAAGAAGAAAAGAGGCGGTTATCTTCAGATATTGCGCGTACTTGAATTAAAGGAAAAAGATAAAAAACTTATTTACTCGAAATAACTCGTGCACAGCATTCCAAGTTTAAATAAAAGCAAAAAATTGCAACTCCAAAAATCAGTTTTTCATGGAAAAATGTTACAAGATGATACATTTTGTTTGTATACCATTTAGGAAACGTTGGGACCCATTTTCAAGAAAATTGCTAAAAAATTGAAATATCCAGTTAACGGATTTTGACCGAAACCTATATGCGAGATATGATGGTGGGAAATCTCAACGGAAAATCAAGATTGAGTCTTCTGCAATTTTTCATGATATTTTGCATGAATACAGACTATTTACAAAAAACTTTTTTCGTATTCTATGGGAATTCAAAATATATATTTCGCAGGAAAATTAACTTTATAAAATTTGATACTATCGCAATAAGAGGAAATACATTTTTTTTTAAATACATTCACATCAGTTGATAAGTTCTACCTTGGACAACCAAACAATTTTTCACAATTTTAAACTTTTGAATAAGGAGATTATTTAAAATGAAGGCGGAATGAAACTAGAAAAACTGAACTTTTCATTTATATAAATTACTTTGTATAAATATAATTAAGCTATTCAAAAATAAAATAAAAAGTACACACACATATCATGCATACAACGATGAGAAATGCGATCATTAAAATTTTTTTTTATATAATAATGAGGTATAATAATCCCAAGTTGTTAAGTTGTTCCTTATATTTAACTCATGTTATTTATATATATTATATTTGTATTAATACACATTCATTAATATAAATTGTTCCTTAAATACAAATGATAAAGACTGAAAATAATTGTTATTTTTGTAGAAAATTAACTGTCCAATTATTTAAATTAAATATAACAATCAAACAAAAAATTTTGTTTCACACACATTATCAGAATAACAAATTAGAATAATTACACTTTTTAATAGTTGCAGTTTATTATTATTATTATTATTATTATTATTATTATTATTATTATTATTTAACTTAGTAAGGTATAATGAAACAAATTGTTCAACTGACATTCGTGACTTATTTTAATTTTAAATGAAATTTATGCAAATTATTGAACATTCTGAAATTGTTCATTTCCTTAAATTTAAACAATGTGAAAATATTTTTTTGCGAAGTTTTATAATTATCATGTATACACATTATTACCGTAATTGTTATCATTGTTATTTGTAATTTAAAAGATAGATGCCAAATTGCTGCACAAAATAACTTTTTTATTTCTTTTAAATGGAAGAATTTCAATTGTGTTAAATTTTCAAAATTATGTTTATACAGGAAATATATGTTTTGAAGTCCCCTAAGTCCGAAAAACTGGTCTTTAGAAATTGGTCTATGTGATCAGCACCACTCAAAAATGAAAATCACAGAAAGTTCAAACTTGATATTTGATTCAAGTTCCACGAGAACCTGATATTTAAGGTTTTGATCAAAATAAATCAACCGAAAATACCACTTGACTTAAGCATTTTTTCAGTTCTTTGAGATTTTCTCAAACAAAAACGGGCTCAATGAATTTCTTCAACTTGCTATACCAACCTAAACATATAAAGGACTACACATAAGTACTATTTGATTTATTTTACGATTCTATCATCTTATAATATCGATAAGAATTAAATAAGTTGCCCAAATTCCGAGTTGAAGAAAATAGATCGATCTTACTGAAATTTTTTTTTGTGATTTTCTGCTTGAAGACATCGGGAATTTCGTTAAACTTGGTATACTAACTGTATATACGATAAGATATTTATCACTTTTGTTTTAAACTTTTGTCCGAGAACACTAAGTTAAAAGAAGTTTTGGAGAAAGGTGAGGTTGTGCTTTTCCTTAAAAAAAAAAGAAGTCAATTTACTAGGTTTTAATTCTCCTATAGATGTAACATTGAAAACAACTACAAACATTTAGTATATCATCAATGTATAAATAAATTGCAGTAAGAAGAAGTCGTATGAATGTTCACGCCAGATTTCCTTTTTATTACCACAAATGAAAAAAAAAATGACTTTTTTTAATACATTCAAAGAAAAAAGTTACAAAAAAAAATCCGTCATATAGCAATTAATGAAATAATCAATAGTTATGGTTTCATACACATTAAAAAAACATTATCTAAATTATACATGTATGTATACGAATACATTATAATATCCATTAATGCTGAAATAAATAATGACATGTGCAGTGATTGTAATTTTGAAGGTGAGAATAACTAGTTTTATTCTTTAAAAAAAAAAAAAATTAATACTAAACCAAATTTCTTAGCTGCTTTTAAAACTATAATGAAAAACAATTTAAAATGACGAAGGATAAAATTTAAAACAAAAAATCAAAACTAACCTATAATTCTAGAAATCGTCCCCAGAAGGGAAGTAGATGCACAAGTTTCATGGGGCCATTGTGCTCTCCGAAATCACAAATCAGACCTGTCGCACTAATGAACTAAGAGTCGTTTCTCCGTATCGTATTTGCATTAACAGCAAGAAGTAGAAAAGAGGGAAACGGTAAAGAATTTTGGTTTAACACCCTTTGTCAAAGATCAAAAGACTAAAACGCGCTAGGAAGAAAGTGAGGTGGAAAACTGATAGATTCCCTCTTGGAAAATTGTTGTGATGTCCTCACATTGTAGATCATGCTTCCATAGAATTCAATAAAAACCGTCCGCTGTTTCATCAATTAAGTCCATCAAAGGAAAGCAACTTGGGATTAAGGAAAAACAATGCAACAAAAAATCATGCACTCGGCCCATGCTATTCATCCGGAAAAGGAATGGAAAAACTATGTTTTGAAAGCAATGTCTAACAAATATGTCAGATCTTTAAATAAGTAAAAGCTTCTTTCAAAACAATATAATTTGGTGTGAAACACAAAAAACACACATAACCACTAAATGTTTCGTTGCTGTTAGTATTTGATAGCAGGTATCCGCACAATACACTGAAATGACACTTTTCATTCGCAACGTTCCTAGTAACTCTAAAAATCAATTTTTCTTAAACATTGTTTTGTGAATTTAAGAGATTAGAGCTATATAGACAAAAGGTAAACCTTATTTTTCCTACGCCATTCTGCGTCAAGCGGCCCAATATAAAATTATAAGCTGCGCTGACGACTGTTGTTGTTCATTTATTTGGATAACCAGGAGGCACTTCTGATAACAATCTCAGTCGCGAACAACTTCACCCTTCAAGATTGGTATGTAAGCTTAAAGACAATTTTTAAATCCGTTTTTCAAGAAAATAGCAAAAAACTCAAGATAGAGAAACCAATTAAGTTGCATTTTCGATTGACGAATTTTGCAAAAAAAAACTACCTAAATGCAAAACAAGTTTGAAATAAACTGCAATATTTCATTTTTTAGTTCTTTTAACCATAAATTAGGAAACAGACAGATAGAAACCATTCGCTAAAAAGCATTTCTCTTCATATTTAGGAGATTTCAGAGAATACGTATTTCCGGTAAGAAGTCAATTTCAAAATATTGGAAAAGATCGCAATACTTCTTCTTTTACCATCAACAGAAAATAAAAATGTTTCATCCTCAAAAAAATTAGCAGGTTTTTGACAAGTTCGTGGACCGATGAGCTATCAACTGGTGGCCAAAGTAAGATAGGGTATTTTTTAAATTTGTTGAAGACAGGAATTAAACAAATATACATAAAAACCATTTAAAAAATCATTAATTCAAACAACTCAATTTTTTTTTTTTTACTTTAATATTGTTATTAGTATTATTTTGTATACTAATAATTTTTCAACAGTTAAATGTTAAGAAGAGAAAATACTAGCACTATTCCTTGTTTAATTCAATTGGCAGGAAGTTACTTTTATAGGTATCCAATCCAAAAACTTGCAACACCTCTTTTGGCGGCAAAACTTAAAAGCCACTTTAAAGTTTCGAATAAACATAATGTTAAATTAGATACTTGAAAAAAAGATCTTATTCCTAACTTCAATTTAACTCCGAAAAAACTAAGTGGAATTAATTAAATAATATAATATAAAATAAAATGAAAATTAATTAGTTTATGATATTAATATTGAACGAAAAAAGATAGGATTATAATCTAGTAACTATACTTTTTATTTATTTATGATTTTGACCTAAAATGGTAAGAATAATCATTATTATGTACACAAAAATTAGTGCTATTTTGAAAATATGACAAGTGGTGAAAGTAGTTCACTTAGAATGTACAAACTTTTGACACATGATAATCAATGTAATACAGGACAGAAAATATTGGATGATACTGTATTTCAAATAGAAAACATTAATTTTTAAATATTAGAACTCTTGTAATTAGAAAAAAATAATAATAACACAAAGTTCACTTACCACAAATAAATAGTTTTCCAGAGAGAAAAAAAAGAAGTTATTTTCGAGAAATAATAAACACAAATATTATAATTCGAAATTTGAATTCGCCTAAAAGATATTTATACAAAAAAAATAAAATAAAATAAATTCAAACTTAACGAAGCGAAAAAATAAAAACAAAAAAACAAAAAACAAATGAATGGTAGCGCACTGAAAGGCAGTACAGTACTGAAATCTGCGGCGGTGCACGGTTTCTCTTTATATAAGAACGACTGTAGCGCTCTCATTGGCGTTTACTCAGCTAATGGCAAACTACTATCATATACAAACACAAACGTCTACTCGTTAAATATGTTTATTGAAATAATACCAAGTATTCTTATTTTTTATTTATCAATTAAAAATACTATCAACTTAGTACAAATATAAACTAATAAAACAAGGAAACAGTATTATTTTTGTATATTATTATTTTCGAAATTCACGAAAACAAAAAACTATATAAAAAAAAAAAATTAAACTATTTTGGAAAGAAACGTTCTCGGAGAGGTTGGAGAGATTCTCTAAAACCATGTGGTATTTAAAAAAAAAAAAAAAACTATAACCCTCCCTCCAAAAAGTCAAGAAAACAATTTTCCTGGAAAATGTTTCAAATAAAACATCTGTATGTACAGATATACGAAATTTAAAAAAAATCTTTGTTGCCAATTTTGAGAAAATCGAGAAAAATTGTCGCAGTTTTAGTTGGTAGATTTTTATTGAAACCCTCGTCAGTGTACATAAACGGAATATGTACTGGTTTGAGTTTCCTGCGTTTTTTTCGTTTCTGAGATATTTGTTGTTACACACAAAACACTATTTTGCCAAAACTCTTTTTTCGTACTTTTCCTTTGAAAATACAAATTCGAAAATCTGACAGGAATGCGATACTTCCTCTAACAGCAAGTCGTAAAAATGAACATAAAATCTATACCACTTCTGTTATCCATTGTAACTTGTTGCTATGAATACCGAGGCTGATGATTATCCAACAAATAGAATTGCTAATTTAGCCATTTTCTTGCTAAAATTGGCCAATATTTTAAAACATTTCCGTGAATATATATTTAGGGAGATTACAGAACGTATTCTACAATTATTATAAAAAAAAAAAAATCTGTATGAATTATGAAATCATTTTGGAAAGAAACGTTCTCGGAGAGATTCTTAAGAACGAATCAGGTAATAAAAGTATTTATTTGGTTCAATTTAAGTGGGAGTGTCATAGGTACAAAAGAGGCACAGACTCCCTAACCCTCCATATAGGGTCCCTAAGAGCGCACTACATGTTCAACATTGTCAGGCTTCTCCACTGACATCAGCGCTTCCAAGTAGTAACGACTATCGTACATCTGCATTTCAGTGTTCTTAAGTAAATACAAAACATCTCTTTTTCTGTTATGTCAACTGGTTCCGGATTTTCTTCTACCCAACAAATTTTCTAAATAGAGGAAAATCCGAAGTCATCAAAAGCATAAAAAAATAAGCTTATTATGAGACATGCTTTTTCTTTGTTATAAGCAAATATGTTACACTTTAAATTGTATTTTGTTGAATTGCTTCAAGGAAATACCAATTTTTTAGCCATCTTATTTATTAGGTTTTATTTTATTTTTACAATACGAAACTCAACGTTTCGGCGTCTGGCAACGCCATTTTCAAGAGTAGAGTTGATTTTGTATAATATATAAAGTGCGGCAATTTGAATTTGAAAAATAATTAATGTGATTTTTTGTTTTGTTGTTTTTTTAATTATTACGGTTCTACAATTGTTACATATATATGAGTTGTTCAAAAATTTAATATTCTGTTACTCACCAACTATGTTT
>JAAEAF010004219.1:0-23596 GCA_011037195.1 Triatoma infestans
TTAAGGGCAGTTATGGGGGAGGGGTGGGGTTAGGTTTTCATTTAAAGTACTGTTTCAGTTTATTAGACAATTCTATCATCTAAATAATGTTAATTAGAATTGAATATGTTGTTGAAATTCCGAGTTTGAAAAGAATCGGATAACCGGAAGTGCGTTTACTTTTTCACTTTTTCGCGATTTTCTCACAAACGGCTCCGGCGATTTTCTTAAAACTTCATATATAAACTAAACATGCAAAGATCTACAACTTTTACTTAAAACATTTTTCTGGGAAAATTCATTTAAGGGCACTTTTATGGGAGAAGTGGGGTTATGTTTTTCTCTAAAGTGCTATCATATTGATTATACAATTCTATCATCCCAGACACAATTAATTAGAAATAAATAGAGTGCCAAAATTCCGAGTTTCAAGAAAATTAGTAAACCGGAAGTGTTCGTTCTTTTACTGAACAGTTTTTTCAGTTTTCAACAAATTTCATTAAATTTGGTACACAAACTATCAAATTTGTCAATTATAATTTTGAGAACTGGAGTAAGAGAAAGTTGTGTGAGTGTTTCACATCAGATTTCTTTTTAATATTCTTGGGGGCTCAAATAAAGCAATGTAAAAACGATAACAAACTTACTATCGTATTATATCGGCAAATATCTTTAATTATATAATTATTATATTATGTTAATTTCTTAAGAACATTATAACATATAGAATTTATCATCTTCCGAGTTACTATGCTTTATGGAAACCGTATAACCGTATACTTTAACAAGAATCATTAGGACTTAGACCGCAGTTACTAATAGGGTATTGCAAAAGCTTATGTTAGCAGCTTGACAATAAAGGAAAGCTTTAGAAGGTAAGTTGACAGCTGTTCAATTATAGAGCTTAACGTTACCGTATCTAAAGGACTTAACAATAACCCACACTAATTCAATTTAACGTCGTGTACTAAAATTAGACAAAAAGCTGATTTTCATGTTACTGTAAGCACACACATATATTATGGAGATCAAATCATCAGGTCACAGTAATACGTGAATTTACGATTTAACAAGTGATTAATATTAAAAATACAAAAATTATGACCTCAATTTATTTTTTACTTTCTCTTACTCCTAGTAAGAGGTAGGATGGTAATCGTGTCAAATTTTCGATATCGAGTTTTCACCGAAAATATCCGTTTTGAGGTCCCCTGAGACCAAAAAAGTGGTTTTCAGAAAATGGTCTGTGTGTGCGTGTGTATGTGTGTGTATGTAAACAGCATAGCTCAAAACCGAAAAACCGTAGAATGTTCAAACTTGACATTCCGTTTAGGTATCACCATAGAATCCGACAGTAGGTTATCTGTTAAAATTCCTCAACCGAAAATACCACTTTACTAGTTGGTTTTTGTACTTTTTTGCGATTTTTTAAAAAACGGCTGCAACGATTTTCTTTAAATTTCGTACATCAACTACATATACAAAGAGCTACAACTTTTTTTTGAAACTTGTCTCCGGGAAAATTCATTTAAGGGCACTTTTGGGGGAGGGTTGTGTTAGTGATTTTTCTGTTTCTCTAAAAAGTGCTATTTCAGTTTATTAACAATTTTGTCTTCTAAATAATGAAAAATTAGAATTAAATTTTTTGTTGAAATTCCCGATTTGAAAAAAAAATAGATCACCGGAAGTGCGTTTACTTTACCACTTACTAATGATTTTTTTCACTCTTACCCGCGGTTTTCCTCAACCAAAATTGCCTCAACGATTTTTTTTTTTTTTTTTTTTTGTTTTTTTTTTTGTTTTTTCCCCCCCCCCCCCTTTTCGTTAAACGTCCTATATAACTACAACATACAATGATCTACAACTTTTTATTAACATTTTCTTTCGGTAAAGTCATTTAAGGTCCCTTTTAAGGGTAATGGTGGGGGTTATGTTTTTCTCGTGGAAACGTTTATTTAAAAAACCTTCTCTGGGCAAATTCATTTAGGGCTCTTTAGGAGGTTGTTATGTTTTTCTCTAAAGTGCTATCATTGTTGATTATACAAGTCTATCATCCAAACAAAATTAATTAGAAATAAATAGATGACCGAAATTCCGTGTTTCAAGAAATTTAGTAAACCGGATAATTATAAAGATAATTATAAACCGGAAATGCGCTTTTACTGAACAGTTTTTTCAGATTTCGACGAATTTCATTAAATTTTTGTCTACAAACTATAAAATTTGTCAATTATAATTTTGAGAACTGGAGCAAGAAAAAGTTATGTGAGTGTTTCATATACCAGATTTTTTTATTTATTATCAACAAGTATTGTAAAATCAACTAACATCTTTCGTGTGTGTTAAACTGTAGCAGAAAGTCGTTCATCATCTTGTATTACAAAACAATGGCGCCAAAAGCACTCATAAACGGGAGGCCAGGAAGAACGGAAGTTAAACTAACACTGTATATTTCAATTTTGGGACACTAACGAGTTATGTATGCAACTTTGTGAATAAAACTTCAAGAAAGTCACACTAATCTTACAATTTGTCAAAAAGGGCTAATAACTGTTTGTATAACTGCTTTATAAAAAATTTAAAAAAAATTACAGAAGGTTTTTCTTGACCGTTCTTATTATGATGGATGAGGTAGTGAGATTCGGTCTTTGAAATAAAAAAACTAATATTTTTGCCAACGTTTCGACTAATATATTGTCTTTATACACAAAGAACACTGTTTTCTCTGTGATGTTGTAGTGTTTCACGTAGTAGTTCTTCCAAAAATAAAGTGTTAAGTGTCATGTTTTGAAGTTTAACATACATTATTTTCACGTAAGTAAAACAAAAAAATTTTTATAAATTAATCTGTAAATATTGTCTTTTGGTTCGCTATTATTTTCTATCTGTTGTTTTGCGATTTGTTTCCAAAAGAACATTTTGTATTTTTATGTTGTATGCCTTGATAAAGGCAATTCATTTGTCGAAACGTTGGCAAAAATATAAGTTTTATTTTTATTTTTAAAGACCGAATCTCACTATCCTTATCCATCATAAAAAAAAAATCTATTATGACACTCACACAACTTTCTCTTACACTAATTAATACAATTGAAACTTAACAATGTTTAGTTGGGCTGGCTATAAAAAAATGGGGGGGGGGAATTTTAATGGTATACCTGAGTGGACTTATCTGGAGCGCTCTTTGTCAAAACTATGAAAGCTTGTGCAAATTTAATGTATAACACGGATGGCTAACCTATGGTACTGATTCATAACCATATATTCCTTGATTCATAGTTCTCTGTCTCTTTATTGACTGCATGAATACATATTTCCATAAAATCTAGAAAAAGAAAATTGCTTCAATCCAGTGTGGAATAATGGTTAATGAAGGAAGAAATATATTGTAACGCAGCCAGTGGTGCCATCTAGGAGAGGAAGTAGGAACCTCAAGTTCTCTTAGTGGCAGCTAGGAAGCGCTGGCGACGCGCTCTAGTTCTTTGTAGAAGAATCGAGGAAGTTCTAGAAGATTCTCCACCGGTATAAATAGTAGGACCGCAGAGAGTTGGGAGAGTTTCCCAGTTACAAACGAAGTGTACGTTTGTGGAAAATGTATAAAAAGGAACAAAGTGAACTTTTGTGGTTTATACTGTGAAGTAATTATTATTAAGTGTTGTATTTTGTAATTTATTGTGTATAACAATAAATTAGTGTTTTCTTTATTGAAGTTTAGAGTATTTTATCTATAGAATCCACTTAAAACTAGTTGCAGTAGCTAGTTTAGAGGGAAAAACGTTACTATATATATATAATATGAATTACAATTGCTTATTTTTATTGTTGGTTATAAATATAAGTTATAATGAAGTATTTATTACTTGTATCATCATATCGTTTCTAACTATTTAGTGAATTCGATCAATATAATAGAAGTAGACACATCTCAAATAATAAATAGTAAATAAATATTAGAAAATCGAATCCTTATAAATCCTTACAACTATTACCTATATAAACAGAACTAAAGATAAATACCTTAACATTAGATAATCATGTCTGCTTAGAAGTGTTTGTGCTATACTGTTAATTTATGTTGAAGCTGTTATGTTGTTTCCCATGTTAACTAGTTTACATTATGGTATAAGTACGATTGTTGTTTGCAATGCCACCTATATTGTTACTACACGTGCCCAAAATTAACAGCATATTCTGGTGCATTTATGTTGCAACTGTACTGGATAGTATTCCTCCTAGTCATGATGCTAAAATTCAATCAATTCATTTTGCTATTTATTAATATTACTTACATTTAAAAAGTTTTTATTTTGATTTTCCTAGTAATAAAAGTTATTTATAAACAAGTTTTCTCGGTAAAAATCTAATAATATAAAAAAGAAAAATAAAGGAAAATAAAAAAGTCCTCCCAACATTAATATAACGGATTAAAATGGCCATTGTAAGGGATTTATATATTTGATTTATATCCTTTTTTTCTTACTATAATATACCCTCATAATGGATATTTCAACCTCTAAAGCTTTTTGTAAAAATACTTGCTAAGCTTTGTGTCTCCCCATATTTTAATGCATTAATTTTTATGCTTGGTTAAAATCCAACTATAAACTTTAATATGTTTCTTAAAAAAAAATTACAAAAATGCATATTTTTTTTTGAAGTTTATGCTTTCATAAAACTTTAATACATTATTAATTTTGCTGAATGAAGCAGGAAGCAGCGTGGATGGGACCCCAGAATAAATCCGATCTTGTAGTAATCAACATATGATGCCTTAAATGGAGAATGTCTACAATTCGGCTGAGTGGCCATTTTATTCATTGCACATTAAAATAGTGCCATGAAGGCACTGTCTAATTTGTTAATACAATCATTACGATAGATTTGAATATTACTTCTACCAGTGACAGAATTATTAATATTATACTGGTCCTTCATGTTGAAGTAATTAAATATTACTTGCACTCACATTACTTGGGCAAGCAAGATCGAACATTGATCTTTTGGATACAAATCGAGATAACTTGGTTTTAGCCAAAATGTCCAGGATGGCCATTGGTTTTGTTTTAGAATGTCAGAGGTTTCGCCCAAAATTACATTTCTCTCTTCTCAAACATTCAACGATCCGACAATTATTAATGCACTTAAACACCCTTCATTAGTCCAGATATCTGATGGTAGGATCTTGAGTGAACCTTCACATATTGCTACAAAGCCCACAGGCCTAGTCTCAGTCCAGCAAAACAGGGTACCTCTTACATAATAATTGGTATCAGAAATTGGGTCTTGTGCCGAAAACTAGTGACCAACTAGATGCTGTATATGAGAAGCAGGTTTAACCGGTCTTAGGGATGGTCCGTTGGCTTTTCACAGTGCAGTGGAGTTTTTGCCAAAGATTCTACAGTTTCGATTTGTGGTATAATGGATATTGTGCACTGATTAGAAGTTTACAGCGTTCAAAATTGAATCTCAAACGGGGTCGTCGACTGTTTGAGAAGGAAGATTCTTAGATTCTTTGTAGATGATAGTGCACTGTAACCTGAACGATCTATTGTACCCTCCTCCCAAAGCCATCTCAGTGCAATGCCGGCCTCTAAGCATTACTGATAACACTGCCCATTCACCGGACTGTGAGCTGTAGAGGCTACAAGAAAGAGAAAATCTGAAAGCAGCATTGCTGGGTTCGAACCCGTGATCTCCGAGTGATAATCCAGCGCGCCAATATTGAGCTAATCCCTTCTAGATGGGAGAATGTACTGTTTGTTTTCGTGGAAATAAATTTATAATTGTCTAACATTTAAGGTATTTGTATTGAGAACAATTCCCACTGGCCCCACAAACATAATATTATAACCAACATGATTATCGTTATTATTATTATTATTCCCAATAAGAAGAGAACCGAAGTTATTCATGACAACATACTCCGACAAACCGCAACATTTCGGAAGATACAAGGACTCTCTATTACCACAATGCGAGTTCTACTGTAAATAATCATACCTTATACATTGCGGAAGCTTGCTACACCTCCACTTATAAACAGATTCTAACAGATCTTTTCAATTGCACAGTAAGATAATGAATGATGTGTCGGGCTGCTGCATATCGGCCAGCATATACGTTTGCTCACTATGCTGAGCTAACCATTGTAACTTATCGGATTACACAGAACTTTCCTTTACAATGAAATTGCCCAAATGACCGGCTATATGTCCTACTTAAAAAAGCTAATATGGCTGTCTCGAACAGTGTTGCCAGGAGTAGGGGGAAAATCCCTCTTGTAGGAAGATTTAAGGTCCTAAAGGGATTAAGGGATTTTTCTTTGGCAATGTGTAAAATGTAGGGAGTAATCATAGTACTTTAACTGCACAAATTAATTTTTTTAAATTCAATTTTTTTTTCTGCTTGGACATCCCTGCTTGAATATGAGCATGAGTAAGTGGGATTGTAAACACGTCACATGGAATAGGTTACAGTCGGGTTTAATTTCGTTACTTTGGAGAATCAGAGCATATTGCTCAATTGCTGTTTGTTCATGCATATATTAGTCATTAGTCTTGTAGTGTTGTTTGCAATTGCAATTCACGTAACGTGTGTCCGTATGATTGACCTTTCGCTAAAGTAATATATTTTTCTTTAGTTAATAGATGAGTCTTTTACCGTACTTCATCAGAAAGTGTTAATTTTTTGTCCTTAAGTGTAGACTAAAGTGATTAATGTAAATGTGGAAGAAGAGGATAATATCGAAGAAGTTTAGAACTATAAAGACCATGTTGGTTACTAGGATGATCTTTATTAAGGTATACAATTTTTATAGTAAAATGTTATTTAAAAATGTATTCATATCATATCAAAATTCCTAAGAATTTAAGAAGAAGAGGGATTTTTGTGCTAAAAAAGGGATTTTTCAGAGAGTGTGAGGGAATTTTCATTGTCACGACCTGGCAACACTGGTCTCAAACGCCATTAGGTTGTTTCCAATGAGAATTAAAACTAAGTGCTCCAGCTACCCATCCAATGCAAGACTTATGCAATGTGGAATGTTTGCTCAAACATTAAAATATGAAAATATTATCAATTAATTATAATAAATAATTAAGCTCAATGCAAACAGAACAATGGATGGGTTTTAGAGAAATTTTTATTTCATTCTTCAATAAAATAACTTTAAATAATGAATAAGAAGAATTATTGCGCAAATGTAATTTCTACAGAATTACTTTCTTTGGGGAATAAGTTCTATTATATTCAGTTTCCTCGTTAATACAACTGAGACATACTAAACCGTTAAAACATGCACAAAATTAGAAGGACAACAAATTTAATTGGATCATGACTTGTAGTTGAATACTAAGAATTCCACGAGCAAATAGAGAGATAGATACAATAATGAGGTCGTGTAGAATATTGTAAATAAAAAATTGGAGATAAACCAAACAAAAATAATTCAGCTGAAGTAAAGAATATTATGGAACAATAACACAATTAAAACATTGTGAATCTATTTAATTATAAAGGCTGGAGAGAGAGCTAGTTGTTATTGGCCAATTTAGAAAATTGAGGCAAAGGAAGAACTTTGAATAGATGAAGAAAACAACTTTATGACGTATTATTTATTGCGAAGACTTTGGTTTTAAAGAAATTAATTGCTTATGAAGACACTATATAAAAGATATTAAAATAATAAACAATTCTGGGATGGCTGCGAACTTAATTATTGTCCATGGATGACCTATTCGCCGAGTCCGAGGATTTCGTCATTTACATTCAGGGTGAAGTGGTGCCCATGCGTGACGACCAAGCGGCTTGTTATAGGGAATACCACATTGTGTCAGCAACGGAGGAATCCACCCAACATGTGGGGTTGGTGGCTAAGCCTTCATTGGCTCAGGCCGATTACCTCGCCTAACACAATTATGTAACTATAGTTGTTCACCAAAATGTTCTCTAGGAACTCACTACTGGTGGACTTCCACTTATAAGTGCAATGCGGAGCTTATACTTGAAAACAGGCAAGGAATATTGTTGTAGAATGTTGCGCAATCTCTACGGACCTGGCAGTTGAAACAACACAACCCCATGATATAAATTGGCTGGACAAGACTGTTCAAAAGGCGATCATTGTGGAAATTGTAGTTCCTCTGAACCGCTACATTATCTCGGCCTCAGCTGTAAACTGGCGCAATTATTAGTTCCTGGCAATGGGAATTGCTATGGAAGTTGGCGTGATTACTGTAGTGGTCTTGGTGAATAGTTTCGTTCCTACTGAGTTCATCACTTCGGCAATAGCTAAGTGAACTTTTATGTTTGTAAGCACGCATATGTTACAGAATTATCGGAGCATTAAAATATGGAAGGGTAAATTTAATACTATCAAACTTGTTTAACTAATAAAAATGATTGAAAAATTGCAGTTTAAATCGATTATGAAAAATAAAATTTATTCGTAAAACTAAGAATAAGTCGTTTTGTCATTTCCCGGCAAAAATCTGCAGCCGGGGATCTTACGTGATCTCGAGAAAATCAGACTTACAGACAGAGAGACAGGAAAAAAAATAAATAGATTTCTATGCGATGTTCTTAAATCAGTGTGAAATATAATTGAAATATAAAGAGGTACAAATATTGAAAATGAACTTGAGAAAACGTCATTGTTTTCATGATAATATTTTATTAATTTTATCCAAACCATAAAATTTGATTGATTGTTTCAGATAATTGAAATTGGCAGCGTTGAAATTAAATTTTCTCTCAAGTGAGTGTAAAAGTAATATTTTACCCTCTAGTGAATAAAATTGTTACTTTTTTCACTGATTTTTAGTAAAATAATTGATAGATTTTTTACACTGTTGCAGAACCAATATATTTTGACAATAATTGGAATGATAGATTGATTGGTGAAAAAAAAATAGCTAGAAATATATGGCTGAGTTAGGTGGAATGTGTTTGGAAAGTTTTGAGTACAAGAACGGTTATGTGTAATGTACCGTAAGTTGTTCTGTATATGTGCTAGAAAAGTCTGGAAAAGGGTTCTGAGGGAAGAATAAAAGAGTTTGAAAAAAGAAAAGAGGGATGCTCCAAAGTTTACCTCCAGCTGGTTGAACGCATAACCGCAAGTGTATATTACTGTTTTTATATTGTTTGCGTTTACTTTAATACTGGCCGCTAAGGATAGCGATTTTAACTTCAATTATATCTATTAGTTATTTTTTGGCTACGGAACAATTAAATTTACAATAATTAGAAACAATTATATTTGATGTCTCCTTGTTTTGATATCTTACTCTAAAAGCTGCAATCATTAAAGCTGAAATATTTCTTTCAATACTCTAAATAAAAAAAAAATAGAGATATCTGTTGTGATTGGTTCCACAGAGCTGAAAATCATCAGAGACCATTCCCATAATAGCCTGCTTCTTTTTGTGGTCATTGACCGATTTCAAGCGTTCGCCCATCATCAAGATGTTTTGTCAAAACTATGTGATAACAAAGACTTGTACAGTGTATAAAATGAATTTGCTCTGTGCAAGTCTGTCTTATCACAATGTGTGTACAAAACATCCTGATGATGATGGGTATAATGGATGTGTGAGGTGGAGAGAATTTGTCTGGTTGATAAAATGAGATTGACTTTATTAACCCTAGTTAACTAATATATTAATTAAGAGACACAGACTGCCTATACCTTACAATAGAGAAATGCTTAAGGTAGAGTGGTAAATGGGTAATGACACGTAGTGATTGGCTGTGTTGAACACCAATCAGTCTTGAACTGACCTCAACTGTATCGAACTGTGTTTCCATTGACTGTCCCCGTCGCTATATTTATACAGTTTCTCTCACTCCAATCCGAGAGAGTGCTTGGGTTTGTTTCTCTTCTCTTACTCTCTTTGGTTAATGATCTCTCTTTGGTTGCTGTTACAATGGGCGAACGCCCGAAACCGGTCGGGGTCGACTACAAAAAGAAGCAGGCTATCACGGGAAATGTTTCTGATAATTAGAGGTACAAATTGAAAAAAAACACTTAAATTTCTAGGTTGAGGCCGCAACTTCGGTTTCTAGGTTTGAAGGGGTCTCAAACCGGAAACTCAAGTGCTTTTTATGAAAATGGCCACGGAAACCTAAAAGAAAAATAGATAAAATTTTTCAAAATAGATTGGTATTGTACATATTTCCTATAGACAAAACATTAATGTAAACATAGGGAAGGAAATAATAGCTAAGTGGTTAGTGTACTGGACTCCCACGAGCAGGACTCGGGTTCGAGTCCAGCTGTGCTACCCTTAGATTTTTTTCTTGCTAGGAGCCTCTGTAGCACACTGTCCGGTGACGGACAGTGCACTGAGAAGGCTCCGGGCGCCAATGACTATAGATGTTGACGCGCCTTAAATTAAAAAAAAAAAAATGTAGACACACACACACACACACACACACACATACAAACCATTAGCTAAAAAACATTTTTTTCAAATTCAAGGGACCACAAACTCAATTTCGGAAATCTAGCATGATCCCAATATTTCCTCTTACTAGGAATATGAGAAAGTAAAAATTTGGTCGAGGTTTATTACATATAAACGTGAGTGGACATTGTGGGTGCCTTCTATGTTAAGACCTTGTACCAATAGTTTAAATTTAAACGTAACTGCAAAGCCATAAAAACTTTCCGATAATATTTTCTTTTTTAAATGTTTCAAACGAAAAGTGATACATTTTTATCTGTGCAGTGAGCATTTGAAGTTTAAAGAAAATCGTTGCAGCAGTTTTAGAGGAAAATTCCAAAAAACCTCAAAAATCTATTTTGTAAAAAATAAAGCATTGTTAGTCAATATTAATTATCAATCACTCACTCCTCGGGGCTACAGCCCCTGCAGGACCTTGGCCTCTATCAACACACCTTCCCAGTCGGATTTGTCGTAGCTCTCCTCCGCCATTGTCTGATCTTCTTCCACTTTCTCTAGCCATCTCAGTCTTGGCCTATGACTACCAGGATGGCCTTCATAGGCCTTGCTCGGAGCTCTCCCCTCCTCCGTCCGGTGCAAATGCCCTAACCAACGCAATCTCCCAATCTTTATACTTTAGGCGAAATCTGCTTCCTGGTACAACGCCATCAGCTCTGCATTCTTTCTGCTCCTGTATGTGCCATTTTCCACTACTAGGCCATAAATAATTCGTAGTACTTTTCTTTCCCAGCAGCGTAGAGAACGTTCGTCAGCTGCAGTAAGCGTCCACAGCGCCCACGTTTCGGAGCCATATAGCAGCACAGGTTTGATAACAGTCCTATAAATAACTATCTTGACCTTTCTTGACACATTTCTTTTCTGGAGAGTCGCGCTCAGCGCCCACAGGCACCTTTTAGCTGCTGCAATCCTGCTGCTAATGTCTTCGTTAATTTCGTTTTTGGACATTAGAATTGCTCCTAAATACTGAAAACTCCTCACGCCCTCAAAACAGTGTTGCGAAGCCTGCAGGTTGCTAAACCTTCTGGCCTTCCTTGTGGTTACCATGTACTTCGTCTTGTGACCGTTGACTTTTTGACCAAAGCTGCACCACTTTCTAATTCAATGTACGCTTCTTTTAATGCCGCAGCAGACCTCGCGATGAGGGCCACGTCATCTGCATAGGCTAGATATTGAACCATCCTGTTGTAAATAGATCCATTCGCACTCGTCGAAATGTTTCGTACGGCCAGATTTTGACTTGTAAGGAAAGCGCTAGACACATCCCCCTGCACCATCACCTTAGCAACAGTGTGTCTTTAGTGTCATTCTTACTAGTCTTATAATTTTAAATGTATACGATTACGAGTCCATCAACAAATATTAATTATAATGTAATAAAATAAAAAAAAGTCGTGTATGTAAAAATGAGATAAATAAAATAATATTTCAAGCTTGAAAAAATGTTTTTGACTTTCTCTGTCTAGTGAGGGAAAACAATTAACTACCGCTTATACCAGGCTACAAACAATGAATCCAATTTAAATAAATAAACTTCTGTTAAAATAAATAACAAAATTAATTATAAATTAAACAAAAATATGGTTGTTTACTTTATATATTGTGAAAAATAACAATAAGTTAGTATTTTGTATTTTATATATATATATAGAGAGAGAGAGGATAAAGAGAGGTGTGTGCGTGCGTATGTGTAAATGTAACCCTTTTAAATGTCAACAAAAGGCCGATAATGTAAATATTATGAAACACATTCACAGCTGTTTTTAATCTAACGTATTCCAATTAAACAAAAGGTTTTAATTTAAAATAAATATAATTTGTCTGTCTTAAACTTTGTAATGGAATATTTAAAATTGTTTTTTGATTAAAGTACCAGTAAATGAAAATACGGGGTCTGATAACGTTTACTAACTTATGCTATATATATATAATATGCATATAAAGGAATTAAAGGAGATTATATAAATGGTAGTTTCAAGCAGCCAATCATGTGAAAGAGAGAGTTGACAAAGTTTACGATAATCGCCCAAAATCCATATAAATTGGTAAACTGGTACACAAGCACACAGATGTGTGTAGGTGGAACACAGAATCCCACCCTTAGCAAACTTTCAAACTTGATAGAGTGTGGCCATTTATTATAGTTTAAATATCGCTAACCCAAATTTTCATTTGTACGTACTTGTTTTCTAATTCCGTTCACACTTAATATATATAAATAATCACACAAATATTTTACATGAACTTTTAGAAATTAGAAAAAAATATATATATATTTTATAGCATAGCCTGCATTTGTGTAAAATTTGTGTATTGTCTTGTCTGTCTGTCTGTCTGTGTGAGTGTGAGAAAGTGAGAAACAAATTATCTCAAAAAGAAACATCTCAAAAAGTTTAAACTGGGATTTTCCATTCAGATTTTTATATACACGTAGGTAGAAAATTGATTATAAAGATTGTGTCGGTGGTAAGCAATTTTATTTTAAGGCTTCCATTTCAAAGTGAAAAATTCATTTAGTGCTATACTACGTTTACAATGCTGTAAACGTAGTGAGAAAAATGCATGTTTGGGAAGTACATTTTATGATATGATCATTTTATTTTTTATATATATTTTTATTTTGTAAATTTACAATTATAAATGAATATTGTTACGGTCCTGGAATGTTGGTATATTTGAAAGCCGGTAGATTGCGGTAGAGCAGTAGAGGTAAGGAAGGTTAAAGGGAGAAGGTTAAGAAGAAAAGAAGTATGGTGACATGTGAAGTAATAAATAAAAGGAATCTGTTTTTGTTTTGTTTCTGTTTTAAGGAAAATATACGAAGTTCTGTGTAGAGTGAATTTTGGACTTTTCATTGAATCTTGTTAAAGCTGCATAGAATCAACTTAATTGGCACAACACTGCCAGTACAGGGACAACTATATTTCATTTTCAATTCAGTAAATGAAACAATATGTAACTAGCAAAAAATAAGTTAGGAGAAGATATAAACAATCACTTGAAGTTCAGGAATGGTAGTTATCCACTGACAACTACCATTAGTTAGGTACCCAAAGGGCACAGGACCAACAATGTTTCAGTCGCCTTGCAGGATTGCAAGGAATTGAGTTTGACGTAGAGTTTGCTATGGAAGTCGTGTTGTTAACAAGACACTGGACAAAAGAAATATTCAGATCTAAGTGGATTGTATGGTTGGAGATGTATTAAGGAGCAAATCGACTGCGTGTCAGAGAACGTACATCCAGCTAGGTGCGAATAGGGAAATATTAGGGTCATCTGTTGTTCTGTAGAGTGAGTTTGGAGCGCTACTTCTCTCAAGGATTCTAGCAAGTAGCAGCGCCCGCTCTAGCGGTTACGACACCCCGGAATGAAAGAAAAATTGCCGGCCCTTAAGAAAATATATATATATATATTTTTTGTTTTTGAGCAAGTCTACGAATGTTCAAACACAAGCTGAAGCTGCGCTCTGCTTGCGTGCTAATGCTATTCTGTTCAGAGAAGTACAATGCATGTTCAAACAAGTTCAAGCATCATCCTTTACAAATTCTGCGTTTATTTTTCAATAATAGTGTAAATATTTTTAGCTTTAAGACATAAACAATATGAATACGCGACGCATTGTAATTTTTAGCGAATGAAAAATTCGATATATATGAAATTTTCTATTAATTGAGTATTTAACGCATCAATCTTTTTCTCACCCTTATAACCAAAATAGCGCCCCGGGCAAATGTCCGGGTTGCCGCCCCTACAGCAGGCGCTGCAAATAGTCTGAAGTGTTTGTTTATGTCTGGTGGTCTGGTGTGTGGGTTAAGAGTGCTGAATAGGTAGACAAGGAGTGAATTTTATTGTGATATGTGATGAACACAATGAATTGGAATTTGTTAAGGTTGATTTTTTTTATTCGGAAGTTATAGAATTGAAATTTATTCCACATGCTTGCCGTGAAAACCAAATATCTTTGAAGCAATAAAATAATTATTATAAATTATTGAATATAATTAGGGAGATTCCTGTTTAGTAGGTAATAATTAGCAGAAATAGGCCAAAGGCAAATGAATAGGGCAGGATGTTAGTAATTTCCTTGAGTTAAGTACAGTATTGTGCCAGACAGCGGTTATTAGAATTTAATTAGGCGTTTGGTAGGGTATAACTGCTAGTAATAGCTAATAATATATTTGAAATAAGAATTTTCTATTCACAATATGGAAATTATCTAGTTCATGTTATCCATTCCAGTTATAAAAGATTTAAGTGGAACAATACTGAGAAGAAAATAGGAAAAACCTAGGGTAAACCACTTAGCATACAAACCAGTTGGCAGCATTGGTGTCTGTTCGTACTGTGAATATGTTTAGATGGTGGTAGTTCATAAAACAGCAGTTAGATGGAAGCACATAAAAACCAGAACGACCACTTAAAATCGATGTAACGAAAGTATGGTGATCAGCATTTGTATTTTATATATAAGAATGACCAAATAAAACAAAATGTTTTATGACAATGTTTTTGTAATAAAATCTACAATCAAATGGGATCTAAAAGTCACAGTTTTGTGATAGTAAAAGAAAAAAGCTTGTCAATACGAATGAACCTATAAATAACAATAAGAGGTCCTCCTATGCTTTCTTGGAATGATCTTTTTTAATGCTTTAATCTTTGTGTGAAGCAGCAACTAGCTAAAAAATGTGAAATAGTTTATCTGTTTGCTTGTAACGTTAATTTTGTGCAATAAATAAAAAAAATATATATATATATAAAAAATGAAAGAAAGAAGCGCAAATCGAATTCCATTAAAAGTTAAAATTTATTTAGTGAAAACAGAAAGTCTTAAAATTAATCACTGTGAAAGCGATTGAAATTTTTTTGCAGGAATTGATTCCATCAATTCAATTTCAAATAATTGCTTTTTCTTTTTTCTTTTTTAATTTGTATATTGGGACAACATTTTTTGTTCATAATTAAATTTTATGTCAAATTGATTCCATTCCTTTTTGGGCTACAATGAAGTTGTGATGAATTATTATTATTAATATTCAAGGAAGGGGAGGGCAAAACCCTTCGCTATCCAAAGCCTCCCTGGGCCCATAGTGCTACCCCTAAAGAATAACAACTACTGGGACCGGAGCAAAAGTCCAGGCCCAGATTTTACCCATCTAAGTTCACCAAAGACCAAACAAATCGGACCAAAACCTTAAAAGGATATAGCTTAAGTTCCTCTACCGATATCCTACTCCGGCCGAAGGACGTAAACCTAATCTCCTCACAACCCAAACAATCCGTCATTAGATGCATGGGTGTTTCCTCTTCTGTCTCATAAAACTCTACAAAAGGGGTCAGGCATAAGTCCCATTGTATAGAGATGTCTCCTTAAGCCACAATGCCCAGTGAGGAAGCCAACAGATGCCTGAGAGAGGTCGTGAAAGATATCGGATCCCGCTACTCAAAGCTCCGCCCGGACCCCAATGAGCATCTTAGATGCCGACAACCCACTGCACTATCCATAAGAATGAGTGTTGTGAGGTCATCCACCTCTGGAAGCCTGACAAACATGTGCCAGAAGACACGCCAACAGCGGCTCGGGACCAATGAAAGGGAGAGAGGCGCCTAATTTAGCAAACCTTTCCACCTCCTCATTCCCAAATATACCCATATGACCTGGAACCCAGACCAGAAGCACATCCTTCAATGAAGAAAGATCTTCCAGTCTTTTAGAACATTCCAACACCAATCTGGAAGTGAAGAAATATGAGCTAAGCGCCTTCAACGCAGCCTGGCTGTCCGAGCAGATACAAACACCTTTTAAATTAGTGTTACGCACCCTCTCATCCAAAATACAGCAAAGAATTGCATAAACCTCAGCCTGGAAAATGGTGGCCCATTCACCAAGAGGCGCTACCAAATGATCTCCCGTCTCAAAATAGACGGCAGCCCCAGACCTACCATCCATCCTGGAACCGTCCGTGTAGCATCGGAAGTTATGATGAAGATATTGATAATATTAATTGAAATGAATAAAATGTGTGTAGTTTTATCAGATTTGATTTTTCTATAACAATTTATAGGAGAAATATCAGGTCCAATATCTTCATCGATAATAATACTAAGTTTCTGAGAAGTGGGGATAAAGCTGAATATGTAATGCTAATTGGTTATTGTGTAGTTGTATGTTGTAGTGTAGCACGAGCGGTATTATTGAAAGGCTTATAAGTGTGTAAGTTTTAGAGAAGAGAGACGTTTAAGATATAATGAAGAAATCGCCACTGCTTACAATAAATAATTCGACTATATTTGAATTGTTGAATAATGTGAATAACAATTACAAGTTAATTGTAATAAAAGTAATAAGCTAGATTAATTTAAAATACAATGTTAAACACTTATAACTGGCACTGATATTTCTCTCTCGAATGTAATACTGGTTGAATGCAGAAATTAGACTGATGAAAAAAAATGTTCCTCTTGGTAATTAAAACCTGTCCTTTATATTTGATTTCTAGAAGAGGTTAAAAGACTCCGACCTTGAAAGACCTTGAAACGGTGTTTTCTATCTGGGTCCTTTGTCTAAAGATATCATTGACCTCAGATTAATAGTCTCTAACAGATACTAAGTTCATTTCACTGCACTAAAATACACTTTAAGGTAAATTCACTAAAATATTTTCCAGAATTATTTCAATTTTTCTATTTGCTTCTTCCAAATTTCATAGATTGAAAAATGAACAAAATTGTATTCATACTACGGATATAGTTCTTTTGAAAAAAAAAAAAGCATCAATATTTATAAATAAGTACGTTTAAACTTAAAATTATTAGACGAACTTGATATCAACAAATCTAGTGAGTTATAAGGAAAACATTAAGCACACACAGTCAGCTGTGTACATGAATTTGATAACTTTACTCTGACAAGGTTTGAAGAAATCCGAAATCATTCAGGAACTATAAAAAAAAAAACATGCATGCTACGACGGCTTAAAATCCCAGATATATTTTTCTCCTTATTTTCTGCTTCTGTTCAACCAAAAAAAAATCCCACTATATTTCCAACCTGCTAAGGACAAACTGGAGAAGGAACCTATATACGTACAGTGAAAAATTATATAATTATAATGGGTATGAGAAAAAGAGAATTGGATTCAAGAGATGAATAAACTAGAAATAATGCTGAACACTAATGAGAAAGTAACACAAACTGCCAGGACTTTACACATATTTAGAAATTAGGTAGCGAGAGATTTAAGCGGCGTTTACACGATCAATATTATTGTCAATACCAGTATTGACAATATTTCCATCAATACTCATACTAACCACTATCAATATTTCATTACTTTACACGATCAATATTATTGCCAATACTACTTACTATTTCTGCCACTAGGAGAGTATATTTACGTGTTTATACTCCATCAGTCTAGTTGTTTTTTTGTTAACCTATAAAACATGAATAATCGTGATAAAGCTTGCTTAGCCATTATTTTGGCGCTTGGCATTAAGCGTAAAGTGAAACGAAAACTGTGGATGAAGGAATGGTTAAAGAAGAGGGAACAATATTCACATTTAGTGCTTCTAAATGAAATAAGCGTCAGCGACACTGCTGATTTCATAAACTACTTCAGAATGGATGAACCTACCTTCAACAAATTGTTGAAGATGGTTGAACCATTTTTGAAAAAACAAAAAATAATATGAGAGAAACCATAAGTGTTAAGGAAAGATTAGCCTTAACACTTAGATACCTCTATAACAATCATTCAAATGCAACTGGTGCACCTAACCTAACCTATAAGAATAGTATCGCTTTTTTTTTACCGGTAAGTTGCAACGTTGGATAAAACTATTGAACTGACTAATGGCGGAAATATTGGCCCCGCCCCTAAACCAATAATATTGTCGATATCCCCTCCAATTCTCAGTATTGATAGAAAATCTGAATTTCATCAATACTCTTGTCAATACCGGCCATCAATACTTTTTTAACACGTTACACGATCAATATTATTGTCAATACTCTAAAGTATTGTCAATACTATTGATCGTGTAAACGCCGCTTTAGAGTTAGTGAAGAAAAGGCTAGTAGTTTGTTGCTAACGCATTGTAACTGCTGTATAAACTGTTCGCCTGTAGGGCTAGCTCAGCTGTATATATACAGAGTCTCCCACTCTAGTGGACAGGTAATTGACTCGGTGTTAACTGTTGTAAGACTGTTTAAAGACTGTCCGCTGCAAGGGCTAGCTCAGCTGTATATATATATATATACACAGAGACTCCCATTCTAATTTAGCCTAAGTGAGAGCGAATGAGATTCTCAATTTTCTGTTTATCTCTCTGCTTTGGATCCCTCAAAGTCGGATCCTATTATATAATGTTAAATAAATACCAAGCATGAATCAGTTTTCCGATTGGTTTATTCAATTTTTCACGAGTTATTGAAATATGGCTCCAAAGATTTTCCTGGCTTCCCACAAATAGCATAAATTAGGAAAATTACGACTCCATCAAATTTTGTGATTTAAGAATATGTGAAATTTAAGTAAAAAATCCAACTTTGACTATTTTTTTTTTGTTTTTAATTAAAACAGCGAGAATTACAGTTAGGGTATGTGAGAGTTTCATACAGCTTTTCTTTTCCTGAAACCAATTTTTTGAAAACCAGCTCTATAAAAGTATGCTGCCTTGCCTATAGACAACAGTATTGGGTTCATTAATTTGCATATAAAAAAAACAAAATAAAAACCCTTTTTTAATAATTTAGTTTAATATATTTATTTGATACATTCAAACAGAACAATTTTCTATTAAATTCAATGAAGTGAATATATTACATTTTTTTCTAAAATGGATATATCTACCACTTTGTTATATTTTATTTCACTTCTACGTTACAAATCCCTATATATTATTGTTTACCAAATCTAATATTGTAAAAGAGTAAGATGAAACTTTTGATCTCTGACTATCTAACGTACCTATTTGTTTATTTATATATAATTGTATATTTATAAATTTATATTCACGAATATTTTGTTCAAATATAAAGAAATGAAATTTAAAATAAATTATTCTCTCTTTTTTTTTGATTAAATCTATTCATTTATTATTCATCTAAATAAATGGAAACTAAAAATTAAAATATTTTTATTTGGAAGTTTGAAAATTGATTAAACTTATGAATTATAAATATGATTAAAATTTCAGTCATCAAACTTGATAACAAATTTCAATTAATTTTTGAATATGTGGATAATGCTGGATAATATCTGGTATTTTAGCCTCACACTTGTAAAAACTCACAACCAACAAGTGTGATTGTAACAGAAACATTACGTTGAAGTGAACTTTCTACACGAACTTAGTAAATTTCGTCTGACGGTGGATGAAAATCCGCAACCGATCAAGAACAATATACATTATGCATGCTACGACGGATAAAATACCAGATTCAATTAATTTTCTTTAAGAAAAAAAAAAATACATTTGTTATATTAAGCTATCGATGATACAAATATGGGTGATAGCACAATCTTCTATTTATATAGTGTTTCATGATTTAAAACTCTTTTTATTTAATTACGCTAAATATTTCCAGGCAGGCTTAACACCCAAACAAGTCAAATTAGGTGTCACGAACGGGACCGGAATCACCTACTTTACCATTGACATTTTTTAAAGGAATATAAAATGTAACAATTATACGTGGACCTCCCCTTGTAAAAACGTTGAAGTGAACAGCACAAGTCGATGCTAATAACCACTACACCAACATACCCGCAGCCAGTGAGGCCTATTTAGTGAGTCCATCATCGTAGGACCCTAGGTTCCTAACATCGTATAAATACTGGAATTAAAAAAAAAACAACAAAAATCTGGTGTGAAACACTCACACAACTTTCTCTTACTCCAGTTCTCAAAATTATAATTGACAAATTTTTATAGGTAGTGTACCAAATTTAATAAAATTCGTCGGAGTTCGTCGAAATTCAACGATAACTGAAAAAAACTGTTCAGTAAAAGCACACATCCGGTTTACTAATTTTCTTGAAACTCGGAATTTTGGCCATCTATTTATATCTTAATTTTTTTGGGGGGGATGGTAGTAACTATAATCAACTATGACAGCACTTTAGAGAAAAACATAATCCCATCCTTCCACCAAAATCATTATATGTGTAGTTCACGTTCCTAGTTCACGTAGTAGAAAATCGTTGGGGCCGTTTTCGAGAAAATATTAGAAAAGTGAAAAATACATTCTAGTAAAAACGCACTTCCGGTCAGCCGATTTTTTTCAAACTCGGAATTTCAACAACACATTTAATTCTAATTAATATTATTTAGATGGGAGAATTGTATAATAAACTGAAATAGCACTTTAGTGGGAAAACCTAACTCCACCCCTCTCTCAAAACTGCCCTTAAATGAATTTTTCCAGAGAAATGTTTTACATAAAATTTGTAGATGTTTTTGTATGTGTAGTTTATATATCATGTTTGAAGAAAATCCCGCTATTTGTGAGAAAATCCTGAGAAAGTAAAAAAAAAAAAAACATTTAGTAAAGTAGTATTTCCAAGGTTGAGGAATTTTGACAGATGACCTATGTCGGATCGCATGGTAACACATAAACGGAATATCAAGTTTGAATTTTCTACGATTTTTCGTTTTCGTGTTATACTGTTCACATACAAATACACAAATCATTTTCTAAAAACCACTTTATAGGGGACTTCAAAACGGATATTTCCGGTGAAAACTCGATATCGCAAAATTTAACCCGATTACAATACTTCCTCTTACCAGGAGTAAGAGAAAGTAAAAAAAATATATAGAAGAATGGCTGAGTATTTTGTAAATAAATTTCTATAAAAAAAAGTCAATGTTTGTTTGCAAAACGCGACAAACGTAAAAAAAAAAAAAAAAAATATCAGGACATTCTAGACTCTATATTTTTTTTTCTCTAGCTTAGTGATGTCACTTAACGAGCAATGTGTTTCCACTGTTTACAGTGCGAACAGAAAACATTCAATCAATCACAGTTTTTTTTTTCTTGTGACATATGTCTAGATTGTATGTCTGTCTATCTTCATTCTCTTTACTATCTTCCGTTCTTTCTCTTTATAATTTTTCACTTTATCCATTCGGTTTTCACCACTTCGAGAGAGCGTTAGAGAAAGAGAGAGGTAAAGATGATCCTCTTTCATATTTTTTGTAAAAGAGGCTGGCTTAAGTTAAATGTGGCATGAATATCTAAACACACTTTACTGAACATGCCAGAAGAGAGCATGGCCATCCATTTAGTTAAACGATGACATTTCCAGATGAGAGACTTGTTTTTGCTTCATAATATTCAGCCTACTTGCTGGGCTTTTATTTTTTAAAATCGAAAGATTTTTTTTTTTTTTTTAATATTCAGGTTTTCTTGATTTAACTACTATAAGCGGAAGAATTACGATCAGGTGGTTAATTGGGGAGTGAGAAACAAGTTTTTAGAAAATTAGCTATTAGAATGAGTTAAAAAACCCTATGGCGCAACAGCCCATGAAGGGTCAAGGCTTGCCAGTCGGCGATTTGAATAGGGGGCGTATGTGAATAAGCACGCCGCAGTTCCCACGCCGTTTAGTTCCGGCCTTCGTTACCTAGGGCGCTACTAACTGTAGCTTCCCACTTTTTATCACGTTGCTGGGTCAACACTGACTTTGCACTCACGGAAATCAAACCCGAATTCTCGCACAAAAGTTAGTTTTATGGTATAACTTTTTTTTTTTGAAGTGTTGCAAAAACATTGGGAACAATATAAATTTCTTGCGTAAACGTCTTTAATCTCCCAAGTTTATTAAAATTTTAGAAAATTAGTTACGACAGAGAAGCGTCAGATCAAATATTAAAAAAAAAAACGACAGAATAAGCAATGATATAATTAGGAAGGATAACTTTGGTAAAAGAAGCGTTAGGATACATTTTAGATTTTTGGAAGTTTTAATTGGACAAGACAACCTGGTATGGATAAGAGAATAATAGATGAAACAAGATATTCGCAGAATAGAATTACTCTATAGGGGAAAAGAAAAAAAAATGGCAGTGAAAGAAATAATTCGACGAAATTATGAAGGAAGGTGAAATGTTATGCTATGATGATGTGTATTTGTAGTAGCACGAGCGGTGTTGTACAATAAAGGGCTTGTAAGTATGTAAGTATAAAAGAGATTGAAGTATTAGCAATAATAAAGAAATCACACTGTTTTTAAAAAGATATATTCTCTAAGAGAAATTAAGTTACTTTAGATTATCACAACAATATGCTTATAAATTAACTGGAATGTAGTGGAAGAAAGCAATGAAAATAAATAGTTTAGAGTTTAGAATATTTTATAGTATCCAAAATTGTATTTTAATATTTTATAATTATCTTAGTGCTGTGAATTTACCTTCAAAAAGAGTATATTTTAGTGTCAGGTACTGTAAATTGGGGTCATGGCAAATAGAAAAACAAAGGCACAAAATCCCGTTAGGTTAATTCTTTTGTACAAGAAAATTCCCCCGCTGGAGAGAGAGCAATTCTAAAGAATAGGGTCTGCCATCAGCTTTTAAAGAGTAAACAGTCTCACTTCTGCTTTCAAACAATACAGTCGTATTCTGCTTCCAAAGCCAGGACACTTCAGAAAGCCAGAACACTTCAGGAATCGCTCTCTTAGTATCAGTGCCAGTTTCAGAATAAATTAAATAAGTTTATAATATCAAATAAGTTGTAGTTATTATTTTAACAGAATATATTTATTGTTAACAGTGGTGATTTCTTGATTATTACTAATACTTCATTCTCTTTTAAACTTACATATTTACAAGCCTTTATACAAAACCGCTCGTGCTACTACGAAAACACATCACACCAAAACATTACAAAGGATTCAATTAGAATTAAAAAAAAAAATCAAGATAAAGCCTATTGGATGAAAAAATATAAAAAAACTAGTAAAACAAAACCAATAAACTCTCAACTCAGATACAAATAGATGGTTTCTTTACAGTAATATAATAGATTTGTAAAGGAGAGAGGAGAATTAGAGAGAATGGATATTAGAGAAATAAACTAGATGATATGCTGAACACTGCATAATGAAAAGAACACACAGACTGCAAAGACTTTACAGTAAAATATGTTA